>APFE031753961.1:0-10810 GCA_000404065.3 Pinus taeda
AAACCGCTAACCAAGTATTCACAATCCTATCAATAACGTCATTAATGGCAATAAACCGAAGTGATGTCCATGCTTGGGCCAGGTCCTTTTGTGCCTTGATGTAGAGATGATGCATGTTTGCTTTAAATTCAGAAATGTGCTTCATGCTTTCATAGATCTTGTCAGTTAAGCAGGGTAACTTATTAATCCACTGACGCACAGTCGCATCCATTAATACCCAAAAGATTTTGATATTGTGAATTTATCCAACATCCCTTGTTGCCTAAAGGGAAGCATATCGAGCTGCTTCAGGCCATTCTGGATCCAAGAATGGAAACTGTCTTTCCTTGGGTAAGTCAGTGGCGACCAACATGATGGACAGGAGCAACCATGCATAATGGAATCTCATGCCTTCTCCTGCACATCATGACAATTGGTTTGAAACTCTTCACAAAGGAATTGCAACCAATTGAACTGTACAGCAGCTGCGCATTCCTCAGCAAGAGCGATAACTACAACAGGGACCTCAGTGCCATGAAATTTCCTCATGACTTTCCTTACCAACAACTGGGTGGCAACGTGGACTGCATTTTTGAAGATACTATCAATGATATACCCTCATTGTCTCTTGGTGAGCTGGTACTTCTTTTTCAGTCATTCTATCATCGCAACATCGTTACCTTTATCAGTAATCTCCTGAGGGTCTCTCCTGTCGCAGGGGAGGTGCGAAACTCAATGAACAAGTTCCGCTGTGATAGGGATAGGTTTACCAACCCATAATATGTCCTCATGAACTAAACAGAGTAGCTGCTTTATGACCAACATGGTGATAGGGGGTTGGAGAAAGTGAGGAATCGACAAGAGACAGAGAAATCCAACTTTGTCCACCTCCTATAGCCACTCCTTCGGCTGTAGGGTTGTCACTGTCCCTTCGATCTTCTGGTCCATTAGTTCGTCCATCGCTAGATGGGGAAATTTTACTATATCTGCAATGTCCTAATCTTCGAACTTCATTGTCGCAACACGGCAAACCATCGAGTTTTCCACTAGCATAGCTTTTGGTAGCAATGGGGTGATGATTACAAAGTCGACTTCATCCAGATTTGTAGGTATCTTGGCCTTACCTTTGCTTGGCGGCACATACTTGGGTCATCATACTGGCTGTATGGGATCTTCTTCAGGGAGGACTTCTGCGACGTATGTGGGAGGACCCTCATCTTCGTCCTCGCTTTCAATTATAATAGTTTTAGCCTTCTCTGCCATCGTGAATTTTCCAGATTGTAGGTGCCGGGGCGACCTTCTTACTGGGTCTGGGCTCTAGGGATCCTTCTTGGTTCGCGACGTCTAAGGAGATTTGGGGAGTTCGGTGGTTCGCAGCCTATCTGCGGTAGGATCTTGTGCCTTCAATATTGCGTCTTGGTAATACTTGGGAAAATCCTGAAACTATGGACTATTTTTGAATTGCTTGTCATGCATCATGTTGCTGACGCAGGGCGGTAAGACGTGGTGGCGTGACCCTGACTCTGATTATATATGGTTTGACATTCAAAATTGGCTACTTGCCCTCGTGGTAGTTCATAAATGCGATTTTGGTGGTTATTCCTCTGCCTTAATTGCCTGTCGTCGGCTTCGTAGTGCTTTAAATGGGTCATCATATCATGAACAATACCTGCAACAGTCGCTTTCCATCTTTCCTTGGCGGCAGCAAATCCTCAGGGACACAGATGTGGTTTTTGTATGTATACGGTGGTTCTGTCGTGCAAACAGCAACCTCGTTTATCATCATGTGCCCTCTTCCAACTACATGGGGCACTGGGACTAGGTCTCCTATGAATAGTCAAGTGGGCGAACCCCTAGTACGGGTCTTCCGTTTCTTGACTAGCTCGAGTCGCGAGCCCCCTATATGTTCCCTCAAATCTACTACTGAATTATGGCGCGCACATCCTTGTTCTCTCAGGTGCAAATACAACCACGCTAGCGGGGTCAATGCTTGTAATAGGGTAGGAGATCTAGCCACATCAGTTTCTTTTGGCAATTCCTTCCTGTCATCCAGGTAGGCAACTTCTAACTGCAATTCCGCAATTTCTTTGTCCAGCTTCATACTTCGTGCGCGGAGTCAGGCCCCAATTTCTTCTAACTCATCGAGTCGTAGTTTTCCATGCAGAATGGTTGCCCAAAGCTGTTGAACTCTGTCACGGACGTCGTCACTGGTGGAGTGAGCTGCACCTGTAGTGGTTGGTTGGGTTGTAGGGAGATTGTCCCTCCCGGCTTTGTGACCATGTGTTCCACGTAGGTCCGGTTGGGTTATCATTCGTCCGATGGGCATCCGTATCTTTCAAACTACTGCTTTATGCCATCGTGGCCGCCGTGCACATCCTTTAATTTGGACTTGAAACCGCTACCTACATCCCAGCTTTTGCAGCTCCCCTCCAGGTGCGCGTAACCCGTCTTCCGGCACGCTGAGTTGCTCCTGGATTACGCATAAGGTGCTGGGCGGGGGGAGCTGTGCTTCAGTTGTCGCGCCGTTATCTTATGGTCATGGTCTTTCTTCTGTCATTACGTGTCGTACGAACTGAGTCACCATATTGCAATTGAGTGTCGTAACGACCTGTAGTCGATTCTGCCATCGCTCTGCCTTCTCCTCGGAATCCAAGGTGAAAATGCTATCACATTCCCACGAGGTTATTCTATTATCGACGGACTGCATTCGATCTAGGTCTTGCGTTGTTATTTGATAAATGCAATCCAATTCATCGTCACTTTCCTCGTCGCGTACGGGTTATGTGTAGCATTCTCCTTCTGTTGGGTCCAACGTAAGTACTACTCATAGTGACTTTTTTTCGAATGTCATCTTGCGTCTTTTTAAGTTAATGATCCCTTTCATGTCTGTGGCCCAATCAATTCCGAGAAGTGTAGGGTAAGGATTGTTGTCATCAACAATCTCTATGACTTTGAAATTGGTTTGGGTACTTACATCGTTGATATCCACCGTTACTCCTTGCAATCGGCCCATTGGTAAGATCTTTTGTTGGTTGTCCATTCATAATTGAATCGGGGACCATTGCAGTGCGGGCTTGCCCATACGCTCCCAGGTTTGTTTAGGCAGTACGTTTGCATCTGAGCCTAAATCTAGGATGACTTGATCCATTTCATAATCATCAATTTGCACGGTCAGTCTCATCTCTCGTCTGGTGCACATAACATGTCTTCCTATCTTTCGGACGACCTAGAGTTCACTAGATCCGGCGCACCTGGTGATCAGTTCTTGCAATCCTTGAACAACCTTACGATCGTGCAATAATTTTATGTAGGTTCCAAGAAAGGTAGTGATCATGGAGGGGTCCACTCCTGCCTCCATTTGATCCCTCCTACTTGGGGTAGAAGCTTTCACAAAGCTCTACTGAGCTTCTCTTGTCTCCGTCTTCCCATGTTCTAGCTCAATGTTATGTTCCTACATAGGTAGGTCACACCTCTTCCCGTCTTCATTCCCTCCTACAGTTATGCCGCTTCTTAGTACCATATTTGTACTAGGGTCCTCTTTGTGAGGTTCCATGCGCATCATCTGGATATTCTGGGTTGGTGGAGATTGGAGTACTCCTTTTTCACTCAATTGGACAATTAAGGTTGGACAGTCGACCAATTCATGATCAAACTACTCACAATAGGGGCATGAGATTCTGGTTGGGTTCGTGCAGTCGCGAGCATAGTGTCTCTGTCCACCACAATTATAACAAATTAACTGTCCACGGCCCCATCCGGGCCCCAATCCTCTTGCCCGATCGCGTCCTTGAAATCCTCCCCGTACTTCAGTCTGCACCTGGTAGGCTGGGTTTCTTTCTAGAATTAAATCATAACTTCGACATGTTCACTCATTGTGTCCTATCGATTGACAAAAGTTACAATACAACTGCTGTGAGGTCTAGGTATACTTTGCTAAGAGGTGGTAGTTATCTATCGCATGCTTCCCTACTACCTGGAAACAATGGTCCTTATCGTGCGCTTGGCTCTTACATTTAATACAGCCTACCTCCGGGCGTGCCTCTAGTCAGGACACTCTTCCTTGCTTCATGCTTTGCACTTCCAGACTTAAGTTTTGAAGGTTCGCGTGGATTTGCTAAACTACCAACCCTGGGTCTGGTATTGGGGTCGCATGTAACCTCATTTCTATTTCCAGTGCCTCGACTTGGGTTGAGATCATATGTTGTGACAAAGACATCCTCAGATGGGGTGTTAATGATGCCAGAAACCATGCACAATGCTGCCCATTTATCAAAGTCATGTTAGCTTCACGAATAGTACTCTTTAACCTTTGGTCCGAATCCCACGAAGTTTCACCAGGAAACATTGCTATCTCCTTGAACCCAATGACCGACTAGACTTCAGACTTTGGTTGGCCAAACTCTTTATTAAGCGTGTCCTGGATTGTTGCAATTCCCTCATTTGGAAGTTCAGTTGAGTATTTTATGTACCATGTCAGAGTACGGTCTTGGAGTGCACTGACCAACGTGGCCTTTTTAATGTTTTCATCTGTTATGCCTTGTGCATCCCATACAAATTTTATCACAAACTAGAACCGACTTGGCTCTTCATTCCCTACACCCTGAAATGTGAGTAACTTGACTGCGGTCGTCATCCCAGCTTTCAGTGGTGGAGGGGGTGGAGGTGGTGTTGGTGTGGATGGACTCAATGTGGGTGAAGCGGGTGGTGATGTAGACGGAGGTGATATCAGAGGGAAGCATTCTTTAATCAATCGGGCCGCACTTCCTGACGAGAACCTAGCGAGATCCTCCTCGCTTTCCTGCGAGATAGAAATCAAAGGGTTGTTCTCTAGTTCTCCTGTTCTTCAATAACCCCTTCCGCTCCATGTTACTCCAGACATTAATATACGCGCAGGATCTGTTTTTCACACAAAAACACCTTAATCCAAGTATTCAATGATTTGATGTACCTACCCCGCGGTCCTTGGAGAAATTTTCTTTTTGCTTCGCTATAACTTACAGTTGTATCTATTGTGAATTCAATGATAAATCCCCATATGATTCGATCTAACTAGTGGTCTACCGCACGCGGAAGTCTATCTTTGGTGGCTTCTAGCTTGCGCACTAGTTCTAGAGTCCACATTGTCAGCTGGTCTAATATGCACCTCCCCACGTTATCGACTAACTTTGTGATCCACTCGTACAATTCTATTGGAAATGTTGCGAAGAAGATCTCGTGTATATTCGTGAATATATAGCGATCCAACCACTGTTCCTCTGGTATCCGCGAGTTTCTATTTTCCTAAACCGCAAACTCATGAAGCTTCAGATCCCACCAATCTTCAAGCTCCTTCTTCGTAGGATTCCAGTGTTCCCACATCAGACACCCCTTAGGCAAATCCCGGTCCCGGAAATGGAACCATTTGTTGGCTTATATGGGCCTGACCCAGGTTCAGAAGAGTTATTTAGCGAAACGAATCTCTCAACTACTAGCCCTTTCGGCAATAGCCCGCGGAGCGCAGGCTGAGGTCTCACCCGAGGTAGCAGGGGAGGGTGTTGGAACCAAGTTTTCGCACCCTAGGGATGTCTTGGTGTGGTCTGGATGTTTCGTGCACTGGTTTATAGCTCCACACTGCTCGGTATTCGCACAGATCCAGGTTGATTATATCTTTCTTATTAGTGCGCTATTCTATTGGAGGATGTGGTTACAAATTAACAGGGTCTTTAAGCAAACATTTAACCAACACAATTGGTTCGCACATTAAAATGAACACAGATTTACATTCATTCATATCATAAGTAAATTAAATTAAACAGATATTATGAAAGTCAGATTCACGACAACTCAGAAGGAACACAAAAATTCAGAAGAAACTTATCTTTATTTCCACTTATTCTTAATACATCCAAATCCATCCTACGCACTCAACTGCAGCGGTTTGCGCACACAGTTGTGGACTTTCCAGGCCTTTGCACACACAGCTACAGAGCCTCTATCTACTACCCCAACCCTTGACTCGGACTTACAGACGCTTTCAGACTATCCTCTTCTATAACCCATTATGTTTCATCTTTTTTCAAAACCAGAATTGCCTTTCCCTCATAGAGCCGCACTCTATTTATACCCTTCCTTGGCCCGCGATCCTTGCGCAGGCCGACTCTATTTATATTTCTTTACATTATTTTCGGGTGGATTACCCTTTGACTCAATCCTATCATAATTCGCGCTCCACGCTTTTAGTGGAGTCTTTACCCTAACTTTACCCAAAATGTTCGGCTTCGTGTCCTCTAACCGTTGCACAAGGCTTCTGCTACCCAACAAGGTAAAGACCAACAATGTTTGGGCCAACGTTCAAGCAACGTTCAGGCTTAGAATAGACAGTATATGGAAGGTGGGTTCAAGCCTCAGGAGCATGGAAGAGGTGTCAATTCTGCAAAATAGTCAAAACATAGGCAGGAGGGAGTTACACAGGCAGAGAGGGAAGCCAAAAATGGAGCTAACTCTGATACCATGTCAAGACAGGAGGTAACTCCTCAAATGAATTGTGTTTATTCATTAAGATTACTCATGGTTATATACATGAGGGAGTGACTCTTGGGATTCAACTCCCAATGGCTCTTTATTTTCCATTATCTACTATTTACATTATTTACAAGTGTTCACCCAATCCCAATGATTAGGTTTCAACAAATCATTATATTATTTCTCATTTGTCTTGATGCTTTTAGAGTGGAAAAAGTGGACGAATCAACTCATAGGACCATTTTCACCGACAAGCCCTAATTTGGAAAATTGGGGTTTGAAACCTTTCAGAAATAGTTTAAGGTATAAAATGACATTTTTGGGGTAAAACATTTGTTGGGTAATTTAATTCTGAGTTAAATTACTTATCATTAAATTGTCAAAATCGAGGTTCGTGAACTTGCGAAGTATACTTGCATAATATATGCTAGGAATCAAGTTTCAATTTCGAAAGGGAATCCTAATCTATTGAAAGAAATGACAAAACTGAAATAAAACCTCTTCATGAAAATTTTCTAAGATGACTCACACACTTTATTTTTCAAAAGTCTCAAATTCAAAACTTGTGAAGAAATCTTTTAATCTATGAAATTTACATGACAATTGACATGAAAGTAAAATTACTCTATTGACATGAAAATAAATCTATTATAGTGACATGAAAGTAAATCTATTCTAATGACTTGAAAGTAAATTTAATCTAGAAAGCAACAAATTCTATACTAAGAAAGCATTGAATTCTTAAACTATGAAATTTAAAGACAATCTATTCTAAAAAGCAGCGAGAGATTAATTGAAATTACTAATGTGTGCATTGTCAAATTAGAAGAATTCATGAGTATCTATTAAACAATTTGAAAAGAAAGGAATCTATGAAATGAGAGTAATAACGTTTAATTTGCAAAAGAACATAAATGGAATGAGCATGAAAGAATGTAAACAATGCATCTAATTAAAAGACTTAAAATGAACATAAAGAAACTAAAAAAATAATAAAACATTAGAATACATCCCATACTCATTAAGTGGCCATCCCAAAGTGCATGAGAGGTTGAAAGTTGAGAAAACTCTTGATCAAACACCAAATTAAGACACAACAATATCAAAGTGAGATATAATGGTATTCATTACATTAATCATAAGCATAGTGCCAATCCTTAACATCCAAAACTCTACATTGAAGCATGAGAATAACTCCCAAACTTTTCACACCTTTTGAGAGGAGAAGACACTCTTATTTATACAAAAACAAAAATAACTAATTCATAAATGTAGATCCACAAATCTCTCCTAGATCCACAAATATCTCATGTGGTTACAACCATGTGTTAACATCTAGCAATTAGCATCTCTTCACATCCTCTCATAAATCTCTCCTATCTTTGATAGGAGACACTTATGAAAACTTCCATGATATCTCTCCATGAAATATGCTTGACTAGTGATCTCAAATCTTCCTCAAATCTTCAAGAGTTTGAAGAGGAATTTCGAATTTGAACCTTGGAGGTCGAATATGATTGTCCTGGAATCTTCAAATATGCCTACACATGTCACAAAACTCATCCAACTTTTATATATAAATGTGTACATGTTATTTTTCTAATATTTGACTATAAATTCACTCAAAATACCAAAATAAATGTATTGAAAAATCATATCTCTAAACCCATATTTGATCATGAAGATGGTCTTACTGCATGGTTATGGAGCTGTAGAATATGGAAAATTATGAAGCAAAGTGAAAGAAAATAGGATGAAATAAATGACATCTTAGAGACCCAACATTCCCTCGACTAAAGATGTTTCATATCCTCATGCAACTTTGCATTGATTGTCTTAGATTGCATCCTTTTGTAGAATAGAAGATTAAGTCATTTTGTGACTTTGAGATATTTTTGCAAGAATTGCATCTTTTGAAAAGCCTTCTTTATCTGGAAGATATCCAAGTGGGAACTCTTATGGTTGGTTCTTGTGTGGCAACCATAACTATTTCAAGTGTTGGTTCTCGTGTGACAACACTTTTCTTTTATTCTTCTTCTTGTTGCAACAAAGAATACTTAAGAATGTATTCAAAATGAATACCTATTCATATACATATCAATCAATCCTTGCTCATAATTTGAATCTTTTACAAAACATATCCATCTTTAGAGAACCAAAAATAGAAACAACATTCAGTAGGGAGAAGCATGTTGGTCAATAATGTATGAGGTTATAGAATATGAAAATGTAAAATGGTAATGAATATCCTCCCCCCAACGAAAGGTGGTTTTGTCTTTTGGGGAAAACAATGTCACATGGGAAAATTTTCAAATACATGTCTTTTAACATTCAAGGAGTTAATGATTAAAGGTTATAAAATAACATACTTTTACCTACTTGAAAAGTTAATAAGCTATGCACGTGTGAGATTTGGGTTGTTACTGCTAGATCATGGAATGTGAAGTGAAAGCATATAATCTGCTTCTTCTTCTCTTGGTTGTTTGAATAGTGGATGAAATCTAAATTGGAATCTTTGTGCCTTCTTTTTGCTGGAACTAATGCTACTCTTGATTTATTAGAACATTTTTGCAGGTTGTTGAAATCATATAGTCTTCATTCATATTTGAATTGTGGCATACTTATTTTCTATGTGAATAACTTTTTCGGATGTTTAACATAGAAATAAATTGTTGCATTATTGACCATTAATGAATGTCATTAACCAACATGAGACTACTCACCATTAATGTCAATGAGAGTCAATATTCCCAAGTACATCTTATTAGGTATGAATAAATGAGTTGAAGTTAAGTCACCTAGAAAATTCAACAAATAGGGGACATTGATGTATTCCCATTGTTCATTGGCGATAGAACTTGTAATTAAGGCATGCAAGCCTCAAGGTACTAAAAATAACTCTAGCCTTAAACCCAGATAATGTGTTGAAGTCGATGGGTCAAGACTTGCTAGAAGGAGTGCCTTAATGAATCCCTCATTATCTAACTCGAGCATAAAGTAATGATTTAGAGGACCATAGATGAAACATTTTCATTAATGAAGAAAGTTTTATTTGGCAAAAGGGAAAAGGACAACGAGGTAACTCATCATTGTAAGTGAGCTAAACAAATTTATTCATGGGTTAGGGATGAAATGTAAGTGAGGTAGGAAAGTGTGAAATTTGCAAAGGTAAAATGGTTTTGCAGTCACAATCTAGTAGTAGGAAGATGGAAATTCATGGATGGGATGTAAGCTTAGAAAGAGTAAAATGAATGAGTAGCAATTGCATTATGGATGTCATTTGATATGGACTTGACTTCTTCATGTTCTTGTTGAAAAATAAATTGGTCTTTCAAAACCACTTTTGCATAAATTGATCTTCTTTGGTCATCCTGGAACCTGCAAAAGCTTAGCAGTAATCTGCAATAAAATGTAAGATTCTCGAAAGAGAGAGGTGATCAGTCTCCATTCATATTATATATACGCAACAAATTCATAAATAGTGATAATAATACAAATTCAAGGAATACAAATAACAATGAAATGCACTTTTTACCTGCTAGGAAGTGGTACCTTGAACAACCTGTCAGTATTTTGTTGATAATTTCTTCTTTTGATGCCCAAGTTCGATGATTCAAAAACTAGGTTAAAGGAAATTCATATTAGAAACATGTTTTAATGATTTGATGATGTTTTACAAGTCCAATTGCTGCAAAATATATATAAAAAAATGACCAATTTTATTGTCTCAAATGCTAATGAAAACTACCTTATCGTGTAGATCTCGTTGAGATATTTCCAACGACGCTTGATCATCTCAAATGGACATCGTATGAGAAGGTTATGCCCTTATGAATTTTTTATGAAAAAAAAATGTTTTACAGGTGCCACATGGCATGATGACATGTCATAATGTTGAGCGATGACATGCTAGTGTTGACATACGTGGCATATTGAATTGGTAGAGTGTAGACATAACAGTTTGAGTGGGAGTTTGACTGTGTCACCACGTGGAGTAATCTTGGGCTTCTATGTGGCCATCATTGTTTTTGTCGCAACTAAATCTCATCTTGACTATGGTTACTTTGGTTTATATTATTGATGGTGGTTTGTTTATTATGTCACTGCAAGTGACATTTAGTGATCATGCTTTGAAGACATCATACACTAGCCAAGGACATAGTGGGAGTCCCACGCATCATATGGTAATCCATAGAGCACGAGCATAAGAGCCGACATACACTAACCCAAGTCATCATGCGCATGAAGGTCACATATGACAATCCAGAGTTAGTGCAAGTGCAAGAGTGTAACATCCCTCCCTTAATAATAAATAATAAATAATAAGAAC
>APFE031753963.1:0-16448 GCA_000404065.3 Pinus taeda
GAAGGCGCAGTGCGGAGACGCCACAGAGACGCCACAGAAGGCGCAGTGCGGAGACGCCACAGAGGCGCCACAGAAGGCATAGTGCGGAGGCGCCACAGAAGGCGCAGTGCGAAGGCGCCACAGAAGGCGCAGTGCGGAGGCGCCATAGGAGATGCCACAGAGGCGCCACCGAAGGCACAGTGCGGAGGCGCCACAGAAGGCGCAGCTTCGGAGGTGCGCAGCGCCACAGAAGGCGCAGCTGCGGAGGTGCACGGCGCCACAGAAGACGCAGCTGCGGAGGTGCGCGGCGCCATAGAAGGTGAAGTGCGTAGCGACGCAGGCCAGAGAAAAGGAAATTGCGTATCTGTCTTAAGATCTTTTTTTGACTGATTTTTGTTGATAAGGTGTTTTGGGTTTAGTTTACTATTATTGTGGATCTGGTTATCTGGGTGACTTACTGGTACTTGATGATCATTTGATGTTTATGGATCCAGTTTGAAAATTTATGAAAAGTGGTCCTTGAAAGAAAATAAGTAGGGGGTTGTAGCTCCCTTCCAGGAGATACTGGAAAACGAGAGAGAGTTGTAGCTCTCTGCAGGTTGCAGCCTGCGTACTGGTAAAGGACTGCACCAGTACAAGACCATTGTAAAAGGAGTTTCTAATTTGAAAGAAGATAGAGACATATTGCAGCAGGTGGTTTTCACCCACATTGGGTTTCCACCTTATATCTGGTGTTCTTTGATGTGACTGTCTGTTTTTCTTGCTCATTATTTTATGGTACTGATATGCAAAAATAATTCAAAGTGTAAATAAGGAAGATTTGTTAAAAGAACTAGATAATACTGATTCACCCCCCCTCTCAGTATTATTTTCAACAAAAGGTTGCGATAAAGGATGGGCTGACGCGTATAGTGGGGTTTGGTTAACATGCACGGTTATAGAATTAACCAGTTTTGCCATAAAGGATGAAGGGTTGAATTATAAAGTCCCAATAGGAAGATTACCGAAGGATTAGACTATAGAAATTCTAATTAAATGT
Organism: Pinus taeda; assembly: GCA_000404065.3. Taxonomy (NCBI): domain Eukaryota; kingdom Viridiplantae; phylum Streptophyta; class Pinopsida; order Pinales; family Pinaceae; genus Pinus; species Pinus taeda. The sequence continues at coordinate 1,019 of APFE031753963.1, forward strand.
CTCCGCATGAGATTAAATGAAGGGACCTTAAACCTTAGCTTATGAAGGTTTGACCAGGCAAGTCATAGAAATTCATGGGACAGATGATATGCATTCTATATGCATACTGTGGGTATAACGTGTTTTACCTGCGTCATAATCACAATATATGTATGTATATTTGACAAAAACTCAATATAAATGGTACCTACGTCCATAAAAATAAATTATTATATTTAATATGTTAAGAAACCACTTTAGACATAATGAAAAAACTTTCTGCAAAGGCCTCATAATTATTGCATAACAATACATAGGTTTAAGAACCTAGTGATCTAAAGATACTACACAAAGGTCGTCAAGGGTCAAAGGGAGAAAATCACGCTCTCAAGGTGATCCGAACGTGAGCATAAGTGATCACAAATAAATCTCTTTTTATGAAGCATTACACTAAATCAAAATAGTGTAAATCAAAAGCCTCAAGATAAACAAGTCACAAAATCGATTTGTTTGTATATTGAACCGGGGAGAATGATTAATGGAATGAAAAAGACACTTGGAACTAGATCAAATGATCTCATAGAATGAATGAGAAAAAAGAGTATTTGAAGTGATCTATATGATGGGTGTTGTTGGGAATAATGATCATTTAGATATGGTCATGTGAGGGAAAGAAATGTTAATGTTAATGTATCCTTATTTTTCTTTGCAAACTAGAGAAGGGAGCAAGGGTTTCAACTAGTTGGAAATGAATTTGGACATGATTTTGTTTATTACGTTGCATAGGTCAATTTCTTTGAAGTATATTGGATCATTGGCATAACTCATTTTTGAAATTAAGGTAAAAAAGGTGGCATTAAGGGCTCACAAAATTGATCTATATTTTTTGGATTCTTCGACTAAACCTTGGATTTCCTTCCCCAAAAAAACCAACATTCTTGGAAGAAATACATGGTGAATCTATCTAGACTAGGAATTTTGAATTTTAGCATCCCAATTACTACCTCTTCCACTTCTTTAAAGGAAAATTCCCTCATCAGAGCTTCATTGTTCTTAGGCATGACCACATTAGGGATATTTTCTAGAATCTTTTAAATGGCTTGAAGAAACTAGGAATGTGTTATTTCATTAGATTACTATAAAACATTGTGAGCTACTTTTGAAGGTCCTTGTGATCATTTTATTTCTTACCTATTGCATCCTACCATGATAAAAATCTATTATGATGTCCATACTTTATCATGGAATTGTGAAAGAATTTTGTATTTCATTCACTCTCCTTTATCTAATTGATTTGGGACATTTATTTCTAAAGTGTCTCCTCTTTCTTTCTTCATTCCTCAAGCTAGGTAAATATTCTCCCTTCTTTCCAAGAGATCTCCTTGGTACACCCTTCTAATATTATTTGTTATTGATTGGCCACCATCTAACTTTTTGTTTGATATTTGGATTAGAATATATTGCTAAAATCTTTCTTATTCCATTTCTTAATATAGAATTTAGGGATTTTGAGTTTTTTTGAAATCAAAACATGGAGGAGGGGCTGGTGATTTCTATGTTTTACTACAATAGCTTGACTTTCTGTACAAAGGAGGGATCTTGAAGAAGGAAGATCTCAAATATGAAGGGTGTGATATCCCCTAGTAGATATTATTGTTTTAATGTATGTGTATAATAAATGATAGAGGAGCCATAATACTTTGACTAATTATTGTAAGTCTTTTTCTTATTATTAATAAAATAAGAGGAAATTTTATATTAAAGGAAACTATGCATTCAAAGAAGACACTCGAGGATAAGATTGTTAATTCTTCATGATTAGAATCCTAGAAGATTATAGATAATATTAAGGGAGGAAGATAAAGTCCCTCATGAAAATCTTAGTTGAAGAAAGGGGCTAAGACTGGTTTCCTTTAAAGCACTGTGGGAGAGAAAGGCGGGATTTAAAAGAAAAAGTCTAGGCAAGAAAATAATAAAAGCTTATAAAAGCGGGATGCCACTGAAATGGAAACAATATCATGCAGAAGGGTAATAATTACCCAAAGGGAGAACCAATGAGGCTGTTGATTCTCTGGGAAAAATAATCGAGCTCGGGGGAGAACTAGAGGTAGTTCATAGTTAGGAGGACAGTGTCTTTCTTGTGCAGGCTTTTGGTAAGCCAGGTAACTAGAGTCTATGGTTTGGTCTATATTGATTATAGTCATGCATCAATTGTTGTAGATGAATATGATTTACTATTGTGATTTTATTGGAAGAAGTAATTTATTGTTCTTGATGAATATACATATCTCTTTTTGTTGCTCTCTCTCTCTCTCTCTCTCTCTCTCATCTCTCTCTCTCTCTACATATATATTATAATAATATATATATATAATTTTTTGTAATAAAAATAAAAAATTCTCTGGTTCAAAAGACTAGGATTAATATCTTTAGTTTCCATCGAAAGTGGTATGATACTGTGAAAAGTGAAGGAAAACATTGTTGCAATTCCAGTTATGTGGATACTAAGGACTTAGATTAAAACTACTTCATAAAAGAATCACAATGTTGTTAGAATTTCTTTTGTTCATATAGAGATAGATTACAAGATATGGCCAAGTTGTTGTATTATCAAATAGATTGAGGGTATGATCACCTAAATGTGCAACAAAAGGGAAATGGGAATTCCAAAGGGATCGAAACAAGTATAGTTACACTAAGTAATATTATAGCGTTGTGAAGACGATTATCAAATCTGTAGCTTAGAATATGAGAGGAAGAGGAGAGTATGACTTGCCTTATCACAAGATAGTGGTAGAAACCCATATACTCTCTCTATGGATTCTTATTGTATGTACAAAACATACTTGCGAGGAACGGAGAATTACTTATGCTAGAGTAGTATGTAATAAAATTACAGGACTGGAAAAGATACAAGTAGATGGTGAACTTCAGAAAAAGAAGAAAACCACCCGTATATGAATTAAATGAGAAGTTGTACATTAAACTACCTTGAGATTATACGTAGATACATATATACCAAATTAATTGTGTTCTTTGCACTAGAAGCTATAACCATTACATATATAATTTAATTATTAAGTTGAAGGGAGAGGAGTTTGTACCCTATGAACACCGAATTTGATCATCTACAGGTAGTAGTCCACTTACAAATATAACAACGAATTTAAGCATAAAGTTTATAGGCACAAAAATTCTCACAAATATAAAGACAAATTTAAGTATGAAATCGATAGGCCGAGGAGACATTACGACTATCCATAAGGATAGAATGAAGGTACCTACACTTACATAGTTAAGTTGCTGACTGTGTTAAGAAAATTGCATTGTTAAATAAAAACCATTAAATAAACAATTTAAGAAAATCTCATTGATAAACAAGAACCATTAAATGAATAAGGGCACTCATGAATTAACCCTGAAAATATAATTAATGATTAGCAGGTTTGATATAAAGAGATTTTTGGCATAAATTACAATAGTATTTCCATCTAGAACTGTTAATATAGTAACTAAAAATGAAACTCCTATGGTAGATATAGGCCTTATGCTGATTTCGTATTGCCATCGGAATATAAAAAAAGAGACGTTACAGTATAACTCTCAGGAAGCTTTTCAAAGAAAAACAAATACCAATGAATCTGTACAATAGTTAGATCTCTTCCTAATAATCACCATAATTTATAGGGAGATAATCTTCCTACTCAGTAATAGAAGAACTAAGCTCCCAACGCAGAGTGGGTGGGTAGCTAAAGGTTGGTATTATGAACCCAGTCTCCATTTGATGAAAAAGTCTGGTCTAGCCATGGAAGGTAATACACAAAAGGTTTGAACCAGTTGAACACACATGTAGGGTCATGAAGGTAGAGAGACTAGTACACCCTGATGCTACAAATACCTTCAATATAAACTAACTACAGAAAAAGAAAACAAAAACCCAGAAAATATATTAAAGTACTGGAACAACAAACCCCTGAAGCACGGGACAATAAACTTGTCACGTGCATTCTCTGAGAGCAAACGAGGAGGATGAACGATGAAAGAAAATCTAGTGAACCCTATCATCACCCCAGACAATGGATTTGGAAAAACCCCCAATAAGCATTTTAGCAACAAAAAGTTATTAAATTCCAATCGATATAGAGACATTACTTAACCCTCCCTGATAAGGTGCTCAAAATTAGGCTCAAACTCAAACTGGAAAAATCTTGATAAACTTAACTTAGATTAAATTTTTCGTCATCCTGATTCCAACAGTGCGAATAACACTCGAATACGAGTTCATATGAAGAAGTTAGAGCAATTAAAATTTCAGGTTTGACTTGGACAGATGGCAGGAGAAGATGACGTGGCAGGACTCTTCAGCGAATGGGGAAGCATCAAGTGGCAGATAGCCATTAGCCCTGCATTTCACAAATCACATATCGGATACGGTTCAACGTTAAAGAATTGGCCCTACAACGAGCCAGGGTGCGATTCGATAATCACAATCGCACATTGCAACAGGGAAGGCATTAAAGAATCAACCCAGAGCAAGTCAGGGTTTTGATGCGATGATCACAATTGTACATCGTAGAAGGGGAGTGTTATAGAATAATCCCCGGTAGGATCAAGTTGTGATTGCAATATTGCAATCGCATATTGCACAGTGCAAAGTCCCCTTATATGTATTACCCTTGCTTTGTCGATTGCGATATATTCTAGATGCGATATAATTATATTGCAATTGATAGTTTCGTACGGTTGCCGCTTATCGGAATTGCATATCGCCCATGCCACATTCACAAACCATAAGACCCATCGGTTTCCGTTGATTGCAATTTGTGATGGATCTATCAGTGTCGATAGTTTATGGCTATCAGTGGCGAGATTTTCGCCTAGTTAGCGTTTTTTGGAGCGAAATTGGAGGATCATGCTGGAAATGGTACAATTTGTGGAGCGAATATTGGGAAAACTAGGAGAGGTCATAACTTTAGTTTTCGACCAAATTGGAGACAAAAAGAGGCCAAGTAGCCATTTTTGGACATTCAAGACTCATTGGAGCAGGTTTCAAAAGCATTTGAGCATTCTAAACATATATTTTTACACTTTTGAGCATAATAGAGAGGCGCAAGCCATTGGAAGCTAGACCAAGGAGACATAGACAAGGAGGGGTGAACTCCTTTATCATGTTCTTGTTGTAATGTGTTTTTGATGATGTTTTGTACACATTCATGACGTTGTTCAGTATCTTATTTATGTTAAATTTCTCATAAGATTAACATAGAAACTCATAATTTCACTTGCAAAAAATCATGAATCCTTAAGCACAATGAAAACATTTTCTTTCTAATCTGAGGAGGATATTAGAACAACAATATAATATTCTAAATCAGATCACTATGGTATCATAGCTCTAGGTTTTCTTTGCGAAAGAAGTATTTAACTGTTTGCAAGTTTATGTCATGCTTACAAGGTTAAAACACAAAAGACGAGAAGGGAAGCTAGTTAGAAGCCCTCGAGTTGGGTCAAGGGGAAGGAGAGAAAGGTCGCCACAATATCCAGCACCAGTTCAGCCCTAAGTTGCAGTTGAGACTCCAGAGATCATGTCTCATGAAGGAGAACCTACAAACATGACAGAAAATGAGAAGATCTTTAGAAAGGTTTGTTTTGATATGACAGGGATAGTGAAGGTGCTCTATGAAGAGAGGAATACCAGGTTGTAAGCGGAAAGTTCCAAACCTCCAAAAGGAGAAGGTTCTTCAGGAGGAGGTAATGGAAATGGAGAGAAACCTCCACCCTCTCCACCATCTTCTTCATCTTCTTCCTCACAAGCATCTTCACCCTCTTCCATTAACACAACCCTTACTCATACTCATCATCATACCTCAAAAGGAAATGGTAAGTCACCTTTTTTAAAACTTGGTGTTAAATTTGCGCTAACCATGTATAATGGTGAAGTGAATGCAGAGAAGCCTGATAATTGGATTCGTTAGTTAGAGGTCTATTGTAGGATTCAAAACCTTCAAGAGGATGACATAAAGTTTCAATTAGCTTCCTTGAGAATGGAGGGTGCAACACTAGGATGGTGGGAATCAAAGACCTAAGAGGAGATTAAAAAACATAGTAAGATATCAATTTCTTTTATTGATTTCACTGTTATCAAAAGACAATTCTACCCTCTAGCTTATATGCAGAAAGCCATCATGAATTGGCATAACTTTATAGAGCTTAAAGGTCAAAATGTGGAAGATTACACCCAAGAATTGAGAAAAAGGTCTTTCATGTTAGATTTGCAATCACAAGACACATTGCTAAAGTACATAGGGGACTTACATAGTTACCTTAGGCATACTATCTTATTATTTAATACCAATAATCTAGATGATGTGTGTGTGCAAGCCACTCATCTTGAGGCAAGAGGGAAAAACACCCCACAAGAAGGTAGTAAAGAGCCATTTAAGAGTAAAGGAAAGGAAAAGGCTTTCAAAGGGAAGGAAAAGAAAAATGTGTCTATCAAAAAAGAAGGAGAGAAAGTTACATGCAAACATTGTTCCAAAGAGAGTCACGATGAAGCTCATCGTTGGAAGCTTCATCCCAAAATGAGACCAAAGAGAAACAACAACAAGGGAAAGAAAAAGACAACTACAACCACTCAACAGGATTTGGGATCTGATTCAAGTGATGAAACTAAAATCACAGATATGGGGTTAAAAGAAAAAGAACCCATTGCTAGCACTAGTTCTTCAAACTCACAAAATGAAACTCCAAATGAAAAGAGGAGAATAGGAATTTTTCACATAAGGGTGATATCAAAACATAACAAGATTGATATGCTTTTCGATAGTGGCTCTCAAACCAATATTATCTCTGAAAACATTGTCAAAAGTTAAACTTGGAAACTGTTCCACATCATAAACCATATCCACTTGGATGGGTGTGTGACAATGTGCAATTTCAGGTTACTAGAAAGTGTAGATTGAAATTTGGCATTACTGCAAATTTTATAGATGAAGTGGAGCTTGATGTTGTGCCGTTATATGTCTGTGGTATAGTCTTGGGTAGCCCGTAGCTTCATGCTAGAAAATATATCTTCCATACACATGAAAACAAATATCATTTATTCAAAGATGAAGTAGAACATATTGTGAGAGCTCATAGCAAGACAATAAATCTTTCGCTTGTTATTGCAGGGCGGATGAAAAGACTAGTGAATTCAAGCAAGAATTTTCTACTTCTAATGATCTAACCCAAGAATGATGTTGATAATGAAGATTTTAAAGGGTGTGATTCAAATTTGAAATCTGAATTGGTTGACGTAGTTAACCAATATGATGAGATGTTTTTGGAACCAAAGGGATTTCCTCCCAAGAGATGAATCCAATATGAGATACAGTTGCAACAATATTGTCCTCTTCTTAACATTGTCATGTACAGGATGTCAGTGATGGAAAGTGCAAAAATTAAGAAGAAAATTCAAGAGTTGTTGAATGAAGGGATCATCAGACCATCTACCTTGCCATGTGGTTCACCTATTGTCTTGGTGCCAAAGAAGGATGGAACATACCACATGTGTGTGGACTTTCATGCATTGAACAAAATTACGGTAAAGAATAGTTACCCACTGCCTAGAATAGATGATTTACTTAAACAATTGAAAGATGAAAATTATTTTACGAACTTAAGAAGTGGCTACCATCAAATTAGAATAGCTAAATGAGACATTTGAAAGGTAGTATTCAAAACAAAACAAGGATTGTTTGAATGGCTAGTTATGCCTTTTGGTTTATGTAATGCTCCTGCTACATTCATGTGTGTGATGAATGATGTTTTGAGGCCATTTCTTGAAGATTTTGTCATAGTCTACTTAGATGACATCTTAATTTTCAGTAAATCTCATGATGAACATGTCATGCATGTAAGAAATTACTTGATGTCTTGAAGAAAGAACAGTTGTATCTTAAGATGTCAAAGTGCGAGTTTGGAAAAAATTATTTAGTTTACTTGGGTCATATTGTTGTAGGAGGTGCGATGAAAATAAATCCCTCCAAGGTTGATGTCGTTGTGAATTGGCCAAGGCCCAAGAAATTTACTAAGGTAAGAAGTTTTTTGGGAGCAACCCAATATTGGAGGAAATTCATTGCTATTTTTTCTCTTATAGCCACTCCTTTGCATGCCTTGACAAGTGTGAAAAAGGTTTTTCAGTGGGTAGGAAAACAGAAAAAGGCATTTGATGCATTGAAGGAAAATATCAGTACAACTCTAGTACTTGCACTTCCAGAATTGAGACAGTCATTTGAGATTCAGACTGATGCTAGTGACTATTCCATGGGTGCAGTTCTCAAGCAACATGGTAAGCCTATATGTTTTCATTTGGAAAATTTTAATGGTGCAGTGATTAACTATCCTACATATGACAAGGAATTATATGCATTGGTGCAAAGTGTGAAAAAATGGAAACACTACTTGATCGGTAAGGAAACAGTCATTCACACTAGTCATCAACCATTGCAATAGTTGCAATCACAGTCAAAGTTGCAACAATCAAGGCACTTCCTATGGATGGGTTTTCTTCAACAATTCCACTTTGTAATTGGGTATAAGAAAGGTATCTACAATAAAGTTGTTGATATGCTTTCTAGGCCTATTGTTAGTGCAACTACTTTACTCGAGCATAGTTTTGTTTTACATGAAAGTTATACTGAGCAATATGAATTAGATAATGAATTTCAAAATGTTTATGCAAGCTTGAGTCAAGGTAACCAAGTAGAGGAATTGGATTATAATTTGCATAATAAATTGTTGTACCATCTTGGCAAGCTTTGTATTCCACAGGGAGAAAGAGTTAACATCATAAGAGAGGCACATACTTCTCTTATTGCTGGTCATTTCAGTGTAAGTAAGACGATGGCACATCTGCAGAGGTATTGTTATTGTCCTTGTATGCTTGAAAGTGTGTCTCGTTTTATTAAAGGGTGTTCATGATTATGTGCAATCAGTAAGCCCAACAATAGAAAGTTAGGATTGTACACACCACTTTCGGTTCCTTCACGACCGTGGGAGAGTGTTTATATGGATTTTGTAGGTCTCCCATTGTCAAAAAGAGGTCATGATTATTTGTATGTATTTGTGGATTGGTTTAGCAAAATATGTATTTTTATGCCATGTAAAAAGCAAGTTACAACTGAACAAACTGCTCAGTTATTCTTTCAGAATGTTTGGGTGCATTTTTTATTTCTCACATCCATTATTAGTGATTGAGATTCTCGCTTTGTTGGGAATTTTTGGTCAAGCTTGTGGGGATTCATGGACACAAAATTGAAAAAGAGTGCAACTTTTTATCCACAAATAGATGGTCAAATAAAAGTGGTGAACAAAAAATGATACATCTTCTTCGTGGGTATTGCAGCAAGAATCCCAAGTTGTGGGATGAACATTTGCATTATATTGAGCATGATTTCCAAACTTCGCCATTTGAGGCATGCTTAGGATACTTGCCTAAATCTTGTTTGAATTTTATTTTTGGAAAAGATGTTGCTATTGAAGGTCATAGTGACATAGACAAAGGAAGAAAGTTCATTGAAAAAACCTAATTAGTACACCAAAAGGTTCAAGAACAACTTGAGAAAAGCCAAGGAAAGTGCAAAGAAAGGCACGACAAGCATCATCAAGATTATAAGTTCCAAGTTTGTGATGAGGTTTTCCTTCACATTAACAAGTGGAGGCTCCAAGGAGAAGGTAAAAAGCTAAAACCAATTAGATATGGTTCATTCAAAATTTTGGAAAAGATTGGTAACAATGCCATCAGGTTAAATTTGCCTTCATATATGAAAATTTATGTTGTTGTTAATGTTGAGAATTTAAGGTTGTATGAGCCTCCTTTGATTGAAGATCAAGGAGAGAATCTTCAAATTCCATCTATTGAATGCTTTTCTCCAGAATTCCTTGATGAGCTTCAGCAAGACACTATAGTTCATAGAAGAACAAGGATATAAAAAAGGGGAAGTGTCGATTATCTTTGAGTGGGGCTCAAGGGTACAAATCCTTTAAAAGAAAAATGGATAGAGGTTGGAAAGGTGAGGGAATTGTACCCTCACCTGCTATACAATTGAAAGTGATCTTTTGGTGTCCAAAAGGATTCCAGTGGGGAGGAGTGATCAGGTGCTCAAAATTAGGCTCCAAATCAAAGTGGCAGAATCTTAATAAACTTAGCTTTAGATAAAAGTTCTCGTCATCCTTATTCCAATGGTGTGAATGACACTCGCATTCGGGCTCATATGAAGAAGTTAGAGCAAGTCAAAGTTCAGGTTTAACTTGGAAAAATGGTAAGAAATATGTCGTGGCAGGACTCTTCAGCGAATGGGGAAGTGTCAAATGGTAGGCCTCCTTTGGCCCCACATTTTGCAAGTCACATATCCGAGGTGGGTCGGCATTAAAGAATCATCCCCATAGCAAGCTAGGGTGTGATGTGATAATCACAATCGCATATCACAATAGGGAAGGCATTAAAAATTGACCCCAGAGCAAGTTAGGGTTGCAATACGATGATCACAATCACACATCGTAGAAGGGAAATGTTACAGAGTCACCCCCAACAGGAAGGTTGCAATTGAGGTATTGCAATCGCATATCGTACAGTGAAAATTCTCGTTATACGTGTTACCTTGGCTCTACTATTGTGATATATTCTAGATGCAATACAATTATATTGCAGTTGATAGTTTCATCGGGTCCATCGATTATCGCAATCACATATCGTCCATGCCACATTCAAAAACCATAAGACCCACTGGTTCTTGCCGATTACGATTTGCGATGGAGTTGTTGGTGCCAATAGTTTATGGTTGTCGCACAGTGGAATTTTCACCTAGTTAGTGCTTTTTGGAGTGAAATTGTAGGATCATGTTGGAAATGGTGCAATTTGTGGAGTGAATATTGGGAAAACTAGGAGAGGTCATAACTTCTTTATTTTAGGACCAACTTGGAGGAAAAAAAGGATAGTTATCCATTTTTGGCCATTCTAGACTTACTGGAGCAAGTCTCAGAAGCATTTGAGCATTGTAAACACATATTTTTACACTTTTGAGCATAATTGAGAGGCCCAAGCCATTGGAAGGTGGACCAAGGAGACATAGCCAAGGAGGGGTGAACTCCTTTATCATATTCTTATTGTAATTTATTTTTGATAATGTTCAGTACGTGTTTATGCTACTATTCAGTGTCTTATTTATGTTAAATTTCTCATAAAACAAACATAAAAACTCATCATTTCACTTGCAAAAATTCATGAATCCTTAAGCACAATGAAAGCATTTTATTTCTAATATAAGGAGGATCTTAGCATAGGAATCTAATATTCTAAATCAGATCACTCCCACCCTAGAGAACTCAATGATTCATTAGCAAGGTAACCGGCAATGGAAATATCACAAAACATGGAAGCAGAGGAAAATAAACCGAGAAATAATAACAAGGAAATTAAAGTACTCCTAGGGCTTAAAGGCCATTAATTGCATATGCTCCGAAAACATGTATAGTATACTCAAATAGCAAGTAAGAAGGATTTTCTTTTGCTAGTTTGGGTTACAGACACCATACTTGTAGCCTAATGAAGCACCTGAATGAAAGTTGCACATTGTTTCACAGCCATTTCCTGGTAGTATCCATTCCTCTCTGTCATACAAATGGCATTGAAACTAAAATATTATCAAATAAAACAATACACTTAAATTCACAAGACATAAGTAATAGGAAACTCAGTGCAAAATCGAAATTTATAGACCTGAGGGTTGTTATAGGGGCAGTGATGGCTAAAAGTGTAATCTAACCCTGCGAGTGCTCGAGCTAGGTTGATGACAACATGAATACCATCTGCCAAGGTAAACTCAAAAGGAAGCCAATGCAGGAACGGTGTTAAATGTAAACCCAAAAGATGCATTTAGCAAGAGGGTTCCAAGATTGTCGCACTTGTGGACTACTGTGGGGGTTTTCATAACAATGCATCTAGAAAATTCAAGAACTTGAAGGAGAATACAGACAAACATGTGCATCGCTGGAGGAAGGATTCTCCAAAACCGAATATAATGAAATGAGAAGAAAATAGGGTTTGGTCTTGATACAAATGAAGGCACACGAATCTAAGCCCTTGATGATCAATAATGCATCCTGACTGTCCACTACCCCTAAGATTGGCCACTACCATGTGCGCCCATGTGATTTGGCCTACTTGGCAAGTGTATACTAGACCATGAAGTGCTTGAGAAAATGTGCTGATAGGGGAAGCGACGGGATATTAACGCTATGGTCCAAAGTTAATGTCATGGGATAATAAAATATATACATTGATGTCCTAGACTAAGATTAATGAGTGCAATCCTATCCATCATGTTCATAACCTAACCAATGTATTGATTTAGAATAGGTCAATTGCAAACAAACTACACAAGGTAAGGGAGAAACAAGTGGTAAGGGTGAAAAAAAACTAAATGTTAGGGAAGAGTTGCTAAGGGAGAATGGGCTTAGACCCAGATCTTAAGTGTAAATGTTGAATGTTAGGAACGTAACTAATGGAAAAAAAAAACTGGGTGGTGAGCTATGTTACATATGGTATCAAAGGCAAGTAACGCCGCTGGTTCTTGGACCTGCTATAGGAATTTGCAGTAAGAAATTGTAGGTTCCCCATCCCCACCTCTTATGAAGACAAATCCTTCATAAGTCATGTTTTTAATGTTGTTACATTAGACCTTGTATATTGTTATTATCATGGTTATTTATTATGAAATCACCTTTGTAAAGCCTCTTAGATAAAAACATCTTGTTATATTAGATTCTTCTCCCTTAAGAACTACCTTGTAGTTAGTATGAGTGATTATTTTGGTTGAAAAAATAATACATATTCATGTATGTAAATTTTCCACAAAAATAATATATAATTTATTGTTAAAACTTGTAATTTCTTAATGAATATTATCAATTTATTGTATTTATGTAAAAAAATAGGTAATTTTTAAAACCAATTGAATGAAAAATTCTTAAGAATTATTATATTGTCTCTCTCTGATGGCTTTTGCTAGAGAAAATGGTTGTAGATAACTTCAAGTGTTTTGTGACTCTTTACTGGTCATAAAATGGGTTAATGAGATTCAAAAATATCGTAGTATGCACCTAGTTCATATTCAAGTGGATTCACAAAGCATAAAATTTAATTATTCATATTTTTCATGCACTCATATTTATAGGGATAGAAATAGTGAGGTGGATATGCTTTCTAAGGAGAGCCTATAGTTGGATTGGGCTCTTGGCATATTGAAGAAGTCATAAATGATGCTCACTAGAGCTATTATCATAGCTCTTTTATGGATGTTCAAATTCACACCACTAAAAATGTTTCTTTTGGTCTTTTTGTACTTGATCTTATACTCTATTGTGTGGTTTATCATGGAGATATTATTTGGAGTCTTTTTCGCTCTCACCTATTACACTATTTTTTTAATTAATAGTGGGTATATTTTTTAGCTCTCATTTGACCTATAAGTGGTGTATCTATTATATTCTTCAAAATGATCTCATTATCTTTTACGTTTTTTATGCCACTGAAAAATATAGATAAATCCATTTGATTATATATCTACAAAAGATAATTACGATTTTTTTCAAAAAAAATTAATAAGAAAAATTTCATCTATAAAAATTACCTTATATAAAATTATAAACTAAAAAACAACTAACGTCGCATTTTCTAGAAAACGCATTTCCAAATAAAACACACATATATATATCAAAGGTGATGGAAGAAAAAGCATTGACGTGTGATGGAATTAAAAACATTGACGCAAAATAAATTTTTCCGTTAACATCATCTCATTTCATTTGAGAATTTATAGTAAAAACTATGATGAAACTCTATCTATGACTCTTCACAACCTCAAAGCAAAGACATATAAATGTATGGATTATTCCCATAAAATATTTTAATCAACTTCGATGTAGTATAAATAGAGATACTATCCTTAGGACAAACCAATTATTCATTTGCATAAAGCAATTGTTTACCCCTTTACATATTCTGTCTTAAACACCATTTACCCCTTTAGATATTCTGTCTTTTGCTTTACTATTGTAAACTCCCCAACCTTAAATTTTAATTATAGAGTGTTTAATCCCTTCAAAAGATTATAACACCACCATCGCAAAAGGCAACGTCCATACCAAAGAGACGGAGCAGAAACACATCAAAACATTTGTCTATATTTGGTGTGGAAATGGCGAAGGGATTTTAAGGAAGGATTAAGTTGGCTGCATCTCTAAACGACAAACATAGCAAAAGACAATGTGTTATTAAAAAAGTCTTCATTTCACATGGAGATGTGTCTTTCAAGTAGGTAGGTTGTCAAAGAGGAAGAGAAAAAAAAGCTTTACAGTTATTGATATGTTCCACTTATTTTTCTATTGCACATATAATAAAAATAATAGATAATGTTGATGTTAAATTATAATAATTTATAAGTATAATTATTTTATAAGTATATGATTAAGTAATATAAAATAAATATAATATTTGTTTAATTTTTTTTAATAAAAAATTTCACATTATAATAAAATTTTTAAAATTATAAAAGAAATTAATTATGAATATTATTTAAAAATCGTTACTTATATAAGAATTGAGATAATGACGTTAAAGATATATACATACAATTTTTCCCAACAATATTTTTAACTCTAAATTTTAAATGTTTTCTTTACCAAACAACTATTTAATTTTGTATAGTAGCTTTGTTTACATCCATAAGTGAAATATATGGCCTTTATTAAATCACATAACCTTAAGAGAAAAACTATAATTACTTTTGAATTAATATTAACCTTTCATATGTACTTATTAGTAAGCATATTCTAAAATATTTAGTGTAGTATAAATTATTAATATCTACTCATAATTAAATTAAACTTATGTAAATTTAATTTCAAAATAAACATATCTATCAATATGATTAAAAAATGTTAATGTTAAAGTTAAAGTTGCATAGTATTCATGAAACTTAGGATGATTGACAAATAACCAAGTTGAAGCATATGCTTTCTATTAGGGAATTCAACTTCTCTCATTGTTTTGAGAGACTATCTTCTTATTCAACATTTGGTGAAGGACTTGGAATGATTCTCTTTAATAGCATATTTCTATGTTCTCCATGATCTCAATAGTGAAGGGTGTAAATCAAGATATGAAGATTTTAAGATCAATGATAGAATTAGACGTTCTCTTATTCCTTAGAGCTAAATAAGATGCCTTTACACAATTATGAAAAATTAGATTATCAATTAGTTATAATTGGACATGTAAATTTTATTTTTTAGCGGGTCACTTTTGTAAAGCTTATACCTCCAAAATCCCTTTTTTGTTTTCTAATTTAGAACCCTTCTAAAAAAATTTACATTTATACTAGATTATAAAAAACTCACTATTTTTTTT
>APFE031753973.1:1868-62447 GCA_000404065.3 Pinus taeda
ATAAATGCTTCATAAGAAATACCTTATTTGAGGCCGAGGGTTTTTCATATAGTTTGGCCAATGCCAACATTAAACCCTCTATTGTCGTTTCCTTTGAAATATTAAATGCTACCGAGGCCGCTAGGCACAACCATATTGTTCCAAGTGCCTTTCTGTCGAGAATATCCCATTGTGTCTGTCATACTCATCGGATTCTTTGTCTTTCCGCTCAATGGTAGGTACAAATCTCTCTTATACAAATAATATTCCATCTGCATCTTCCACAGCTGGTAGTTTTGGCCGTTGAATTTTTCAACCCTAAACCGACCATCTTCTGCCATTACTCCCACTCGAACTAGGAACCCTCCTCTCCTGCGAGTTTATCAGCCACATAGACCTTCTGCTCTAATACCAGTTGTTAGAAAATTATATCTTACAGAGCAATGGAACACATAAAATATTGCAGAAATATAAACACAGAAAACGCATAAAACAAGAGAGACACAGATATATGTGGTTCACCCAGTTTGAGCTACGTCCACGAAGAAACAACCAGTCCTTCCTTTTATATTATCTAGCAAAATGAAGAGATACAACCTACAGCGAATTCGTTGTAACACCCTCTTTGCTCTCAATCTCCTCTCTCTTCCTCACTCAGAATACAGATATATATAGACGCAATATAATTCCCTCATATATAATGAGGGGTTGCCTTCTAGGGAAAAAAACCCTAAACTAAACATAACTTCTATTGTCAGATCATCCACACCCAACACAACTTGTGATCACCTCCCTTTTCGCCTATTTTCCTTTATTTTCATAAATAAGTGTGCCAAAAATTCAGTTTTACACTTTTAATGCCTTTTCTAATTTCCTTTAGCCATAAACACATCCACTGATGCCCACTAGGATATATTTGCCCAACATTCAACTTGGACTAAGTGTCCCTTAAGCATGGTCTTATTTTTCCTTATTAACTTTTATTACATGAAATTTTCGTCGGGGTTGTAACAGGAGAAAAATATGGTTATAATACAGAAGTATTTTTATTGGCTAAAACTTTGACAGGATATTGGAAAATATATCAAATCTTGCATTATCTGTGCCTTCACCAATTTTTGGAATACAATTCTTTTGAGATAAACAATCCCCCATTCATTGGCTTGTACCCAGTGTTCAATGTGGACTGCCTTTGGCCATACTTTCCACCATTGTTGGACACATCAGACATTGTAGAACAACTAACACCAACAAAGCTAAACCCAAATTGCATGGAATAGGCCACAAATGAACGGATCGTGGACATGCAAATCAAGAACACTCGTCAATATAAGATCCAACTAGATCGGATTGTCAAAGCTGGCCAACCCCTGCATCAAGGCAAGTGACTTACCAGGGACCAAGTTCAACATAAGATTCCTCACCTCATGGAGGCACACAATGCAATGGGTACCATTGCTTTCTAAGGGGGGACGACTGATCCAGGTGGATATTGGTGGCCATCTTCCTATTCCACTTGGACCCCCACCATTATTTATTCTAGTTTCCTTAATTGTAGCACAATTTACTATTTTTGGCAGTTTTTTGGGTCCTAAAATTCTGGAGTGGTTTTAAGGCCCTAAATGACATTTTTTTTTGGAAAAGGGGCAAACTCTTAGGTTGTGGCACGATTCTGTAGTTCAAAGTTGTAGTCCTTAGATAGATCTTTCTCATGAGGTATCTTACGCGTCAAATGGAGATCGTATGTAAAAGTTGCGACCCCAGGAAATTGATGTACCAATTTACCCCAACGAGGCCCACAAAATTTTGGTGCTTCATCTCCTAGGGTTATGTTTTTGGATGTTTATAATTTTCCATTATTTTTAAATAATAAATAGGCCTTCAAGCCTCATTGTAATATGGTTCAGAAGGCATGTAGCTGTATATCTCTTCTCAGAGATAAGCTACCATTGCCCGAGCTATTTTATTTTCATTCTGCATGTAAACATTATGTAGAAAATCCAACAAATTCACAAGCTCATGTAATGTACTAAAGAACAGGACAGGAATCCACTTCTACTTTCAACCAGTGGAAGCCAATAGATCGATGGAAAAAATAAGAACAAGAAGAAGATAAATCAATGGAACATAACACAAGATGTATCTGGGGAAAGCCACTGGTCAAAACCCCGCTATCTGTATTGCATATATCATAAATATGAGTGAAGATACAAAGCTTGTTCTCACTAGAACAATCCTGCATAAGTATGCTCAACTCTTTCAGCTCACACGCTAGCTCTTGGCCAACACTTGACCAATTCTACAGCTCTCCAAGCCCCTAATCTCTTGCGTAATTCCTAAGATGAATAGCCCATATTTAAAGGGAACTCATGCTTCCAAAACTGTGCAATCCAAACATAGGATCAATCTCTGATGCATGCATGATATTTACACTCCAGTAAATAATACCACTGATAGTACATTGTCCCTGCACTCTAGTCTCAACTAGGTCTTTCTTAGAATCGACATGCATGAGTTTCTAATGAGGGAATCTTCAGTTAACAAAAGTAGGACTACTGGATGCATTAGTGCATCAATTAACTGTTAGTCCTCTTTTGGTGCCTACAAACAGTTTATAACTAATTTAACTGAACTTAGCTCAGTAAACTGAGTGATCTAATTTCCAACTCAATATAAACTCATACTGGACCCCTAAAACTTAGGAAGAACATAAACATGACTACAGATTGACTTCCAGCTCGAAATTCCTAATCTAATTAAGTTAATTAAACTTAATTAACTATTTACAAGTTTCTATGAGAATAGAATTCGATTTTAATTCTCAATTTAATTCAAGGACAAATTAAACTGGAATTTCTTGTTACCATTTCTCAACACTCCCTCTCAACAAGAAAGGGATTAACAACTACCCTGATCCTGTCTCTGTGAAACTCGAATTTACATCTTGACAATGCCTTTGTCAAAATGTTAGCATCTTTCTCCTCCGTGGGAATGTACTCTAACAACATAATCTACCTCAATACACAATCTCTGAGATGATGATATCGGATATCAATATGCTTGGACCGATCATTAAAAATTGGATTTTCAAAGAGTTTGATACAACTCTATCATTGTAAATCACAGTTGGATCCATCTGCTAACCAAACAAACAAACCAGGATCTTCTTCATCTAGGTGGCCTCACATGTTTGCTAACTGAGTGAAACTGATCTTTGTTTCCTATTGTACCAAGAAACTATCATTGACCCAATACTGAAGATCCCTCTTGATGTGCTCTTCCCCTCGGATGGACTCCCTACCCAATCTACATCGGTGAAGCCTTGAAGCTTCACTCCCTCTATCCTTTTGTACCATAATCTATACTGAGAAGTGTCCTTGAGGTATCTCAACACATGCTTTGTCGCCTTCCAATCAAGCTTGGTAGGCCTAACCATCGCTTGACTAAGCTAGTAATTGCATAACACATATCTGATCGTGTGTTCACCAAGTACAAGAGTGAACCCACAAGCTACCTATAAACAGTAGCTTCCACTACTGCCCCTAAAGTAGCATCCTCCTTCCTCTAGTTACTTGCTAGAGGAGCCTCCATGGGTTTGTTTCTCTCCATGTGGAATCTCCTGAGTATCTCGTTGGCATACTTGCCATGACACACAAACAACTCCCCATCTCCATGCCATACCTCCATGCCAAGAAAGAATAAGCCCCATGTCCTTCATCTCAAATTCTCTTATAAGGTCCTTTCAAGACTTGATCAGCTGGTCATCACCTGTTAGTATGAGATCATCAACATAAAGTACAATGATCAACAGTTTACCTTCCACTGCTATGTGGTACAGGTTCACATCCTCGTCACTCTTCATGAAGCCCAACCCGATGAAGTAGCTATCTATCCTGGTGTACCAAGCGTGAGGTGCTTGCTTCAACCCATACAATGCTCTCTTGAGTCGGTGCACATGTGACTCACAGTCAAAGGTCTCAAAACCTTAAGGCTGCTCTATGTACACCTTTTCCTCAATCATGCCATTAAGGGAGGCTATCTTCACATCCATTTGATGTATCTTCCAACCCATTTATATTGATAGTACCAATATAGATTGGATTGACAAGTACCTTGCAATAGGAGTAAAGGTCTCATCATAGTCAATCCCCTCTATTGTGAAAAGCCACGGGCCACAAATCTAGCCTTATGCTTCTCCACACTACCATCTACAGCTCACTTTACCTTGTAAAGCTAATGGGATCTCACCACTGACTTGTCCTCAAGTATTGGGACCACATCCCAAACACTGTTACGAACTATGGAATCATACTCCTCCACCATGGCATCAACCCAAACTGGCTGTTGCACTGCTTCCTTAAAGGAAGATGGCTCTGTCACAACGCATTCTCCCATAAGAGCCATGTATCTAGTGTACCTCTTAGGTGACCTCCTCTACCTACACTGAGAAGTGGGTGCTCCCACATTCTCCCGTGCAACATCTAACAATCTGTCAGCCTCTCTAGTGTGCTTTCTTCCCTCTCTGGAGGACTCTACCTTAGTGGATGTCTCCAATCTTGAATCCTCAGCATGTGGTTGCACATCAATCTGAGGCTCCTCAATCTTAGGAGCTAAAAGCTCCTCATCCGCATGGAGCTCAAACTCCCTCTCAAGGGAAACTCGCATGGCCTTCTCCTCATCGAATTTGACATCCCTGCAAACCATTGTCATCTTGCTGGTCAAAAAGTACACTTGATAGTTATGAGGTGTATCAGTGTACCCCAAAAATATCCCCAACTCTATTGTCGACTCAAGCTTATTTTGTGCATCTTTGGTCACATGGAAATATAATGATGACCCAAAAATACTGAAACGACCAACATCTAGCCTCTTACCGGAATAAGCCTCCTCTGGTGTCTTCATCTCAAGTATGCGGTGTGGGCTACGGTTTTGAACATAAATTGTTGTGTGTCATGCCTCAACCCACAAGTGTAGTGGTAGACCTTAATCATGAGACATCACCCTTGTTTCTCCTACTATGCTTCTGTTCTTCCTCTTGGCCACCCCATTTTGCTGAGGGTTATGGGGTGTCGTCAATTCCCGTTAATCCCTTCCACTGCACATAAGTTCTTAAACTTGTTTGAGACATACTCACCACCATTATCACTCTATAGAGATTTAACCTTATTCCCCAACTCTTTCTCCACCAATGCTTTAAACTCACAAAACTTTGTGAAAGTTTGATCCTTTTTCTGCATGAAAAATATCCAACATTTACGCGAATAGTCATCAACAAATATAACATAATACCTATGTTTGACCGTGGATGTTGTCGAGAATGGTCCACACACATCTGAATGGACTCACTCTAGAATAGCCTCTGCTCAATTGTCTCTGTCATGAAAGGAAGACTTGGTGTATTTTCCCAAAGTACACCCCTTGCATGTATGAACTTGCTCAAGCATACCTTTGGGCAGACTAGTAGAGATCTGTCGCAATATCTTCAAAGCCCCATGATGCAAGTGGCCCAATCGCATGTGCCACAAATCACCAACATATCGTCTCTACACCCTTTATGCTTTTCTTCTCAAAGCATCACACTCCTCTACCTCCAGCTTATAGAGATTCTTCACCCGAATCCCGATCTTCTTTACTTGACTCGTGGCTATGTGTCAAAGGAACGCCTTTCCTTTCGAGAAGATCACATCGTAGCCTCTATCCTCAAGCATGGCAATGGATACCAAGTTCTTCTTCAGCCCAGACACATACATAACATTCTTCAAGTTGAGTGGAGCCCCATACTCCCTCTGAAAAGTAATCATGCCCAATCCAATGATATTATATTTCCCATCGTCACCCATCTCGATATGCATCTGGAGATCTTTCTCCTCCAGGCCACTAAATAAATGTTTGTCATCAGTCATGTGGAATGAAGCTCCACTGTCTAAGTACCAAACACTTCCCATCATTGATGATATGATGCATGAAATGAGGGAAAAGTCCAATTTGAATTGAGAGGCCAAAGCCTCACCTGCCACTCCTCCTAAGGACTTCTTCTTAGACTTCTTGAGTGGACAATTTGTAGCAAAATGGCCCAGCTCATGACAATGAAAGCACTTAGCTTTCATCATGTCTTTCTTCTTACCTCCATGATAAGAATCTGATTTGGAATGGGAAGCTTTCCCTTTCCCCTTATTCACCTTAATCGCTAAGGCACAATTCTCTTCATCATCAGTCTTTGATGAAGAGTCATCCCTAGTGTTCCTCTTGATCTCCTCCTACATCAAATCCGACCACAGTCGTTCCCAATCTGACAGCTTCTCCCAACCATTAATAGAGTCCAGATAACTATGCCAACCCTTTGGGAGTCCTAGAAGAGAAAGACTCACCATATCATCCTCGAAAACCGTGATTCCAACACTTCCAAGTTCATCATGACACTGAGTGAACTTGGTCAAGTATTTTGGAATTGTCTCGCCTTTCTCCATTTTGATTTTTCGAAGTTTATCCTTCAGTGCCAATTTCCTTTGGTCACTCTTGTTCTCATACAAGTCCGTCAATGTTTTCCACATAGCATATGGAGTTTCCTTACCATGGAGACTTGAGATAATGTGGTCTCAAAATCCCTCAAGAATTATTCGCCTCGCCTTCACCACACACTTCTTCCATTCGGCCAACTTTTGTGCATCCGATGTTGTTGGCTTAGGAACTTCTTGATCAACGAATTCCTTCAAGCCATTATCCTCTAGCACAACCTCCATTCTATCCCTCTAGGCTATAAAATTCGATCTGCCTTCCAAGGCATACTTGAGTCACAAACCATAGAACGCCATCTATTGATCCTAAAGTATGTATTGCAAATTTGAATTTCACCTGTAACCCAAAACTCAAAACTTAGAAATCTCTTCTAGTATATTGTTCTCAGTTCCAATAACATGTAGAAAATCCTATAGATTCACAAGCTCATGCAATGTACTAAAGCACAGGACAAGAATGTACTTCTACTTTCAACCAGCGGAAGCTAATAGATCAATGAAAACAATAAGAACAAGAAGAAGATAAATCAATGGCACATAACACAAGATGTATCTGGGGAAAGCCACTGGTTAAAACCTCGCTATCTTTATTGCATATACCATAAATATGAGTGAAGATACAAAGCTTGTTCTCCCTAGAATAATTTTGTACAAGTATGCTCAACTCTCTCAGCTCACACGCTAGCTCTTGGCCAACACTTAGCCAATTATGTAACTCTCCAAGCCACTAATCTCTTGCTTAATTCCTAGGATATATAGCTTGTATTTAAAGGGAAATCATGCTTCCAAAACTGTGCAATCCAAAAATCGGATCAATCTATGATGCATGCATGATATTTACACTCCAATAAATAATACCATTGATGGTACACTGTCCCTACACTCTAGTCTTAACAGGGTCTTTCTTAGAATCAACATACACGAGTTTCTGATGAGGGAATCTTTAGTTAACTGTAGCACTAGTGGATGAATTAGTGCACCAATTGACCGTTAGTCCTCTATTAGTTCCTACAAACAATTTGGAACTAATTTAACTTAACTTAACTCAGTAAACTGAGTGATCTAATTTCCAACTCAATTTAAACTCATACTGGACGCCTAAAACTTAGGGAGAACATATACATGACTACAGAAAGACTTCCAACTCGAAATTCCTAATCTAATTAAATTAATTAAACTTAATTAAATATTTGCAAGTTGCTATGAGAATAGAATTTGATTTTAATTCTTAGTTTAATTTGTCCTTGAATTAAACTAAGAATTTCTTGTTGTCATTTCTCAACACAGTTTTAGTACTTTGTTATTAATGAATTCAAGTTTAATTTTTGTTATAGCTATGTGTTTTTGTTTATATTCGTATTTCATTCCATTCCTTCGTAAACCTAGATCAAGTAAGGACATAAGAAAATCAAGGTTGAGGAGTGTTGTCGTAAGGACCACAAACACTAGAACCATCACTCCCATAACTTGAGTTAGCCCTCATCTTGGGCTCCCTAGAAGCAATAAATTAAATTTTAAAGGGGCGCCAAGCAACTGAAGTGGAGATGGAGCCCCCTCAAGAAACCCTAAAGGGTCAAGGAACTTATAATGAAGACCTCCACCTAAGGAGATAATCCAGAAGCTTCAAAATATCAAACTCTTAGAGCTTGCTAGGGGTCGTGCAAGTGAACATTCAAAGAAGATGGTTAGAAGGAATGACAAGGTGTTTTGCATTGACATATTAACATCCAATTCTCAAGCTAAAATAATGATTTTTCACTGAGGAACAATGCCTTGAACTAGTGGGGTAACTTTTAAAGCCAATTGCACCTCACTCCAGGCATCGTCTCCTCGGAGTTGTTTGAGGAAAGATTCAGGAAAAAGTATCTGCTAGCTTACTATGAGAAGCAACAATAATGTTTTCCATGCACAAGTATAGAGAAATTCGATAGTGGAGGAGTATGAGGTAAGATTTATGGAGCTAGTAAAAAATGTCCCATGCACAGACATTGATAAGTGATAGGTTGACCAATTCATGTACGAATTGAATCCTAAGATTGGGGTAATGATACGAATGTGGAAACCATATTTGATTGCTAAGGCAGTTCAAGATGTGCATTATAAAGAAGAGCACGTGGAATTAATTGGGGGAGCAAGGGTTGTATTTCCACAATATCCAAGATTTGTGGGGAAGACCCCTTGGACCTTCTTTAGGGGAGGAATTTCTAGGCCACTACCATATAGAAACAAGGTTGCACCAAGAATAGTAGTAGTGGGGATCTCAATGGCTACCAATGCAACTTCACCAACATTTTCAGGGACTATTATCAGTTTAGGATGATCGTGGAGAGTTATTAGCAAGGATAGAGCTTCCCAGGGAAGGTGCTCGCTGTTAGTGTAGTTTTTGTACATATTTCCTATGCTTTCTTTCCCCAGTTTTGACCCTTTTCCCTCCGAACCAAATAACTTTACATGTTAACCGCCTTTTTCCTTATTGTGAACAACATATTTTGACATCATGTTATTTTTCCATTTTTGCTAGATATATTGATCCAATATTCCTTTTTATGGCTAACTGGGGTAAGCGTTGGAGAATTCTTTTGGATCCTTTCCTCTTTTCTAGGTGTTCCCTACAAGAACGAGGTTATGGAATGAACAGTTGCGTCGGTCGGTTTAAGAGCAAGATGAAATAGATTGTTGTTACACTCTATGTGTTGTTACAGATCTTGTTGTTACACCATGATGTTGTTACAATCATTGTTGTTACACCGTGTTGCTGTTACAGATTACTATTGTTACACCCCGGGTGCCGTTACAAGGTTTTTGTTATCCAATGTTGTTTTTACATCCCAAAGCATTACTTTACCGCAAGGTGTTGTTACACCATAGTTTTCAAAGTCGTGGGTACTATTCCACGCAATAGCTATTGGAAGTTACAAATTGTCTATTTAGAAAGTGACAGATCCAAGTGGTTATGATTTTAATCAATGTATTTGAATATAAATCATACTTTGTAACTGGTTATAACGATTGCTATTTTATGATCAGCATGAGAATCATGAGATTCTCATGACTGATCTGTTCCTAATTGGGTATGTAATTTCTATAAGAGAAACTTAATCCCTCGGGTGCACTGGACGACATAGAGAGAACTGATATTTTGATCCTGTGACTTTTAATTATTCTTAATATCAAAGGCACTGTGGTGATGTTGATGTTGTTTCCAAGTTGAATTCTTAACTAATCTCATGTTCATTCATGTGCCCCTGCTAGGGAGGAAGGGCCCTCTTCTTTATTAGCGACTACAGTGGTAGAGTAGTTGTACATTATTGTCCCTTTCTTTTATTATTTGTATAGTTTATGTTGTCGTTGTATAATTTGTAGAATATATTTGCTTCCATTCCAGATTTATGATATGTTGTTACATGGATTTGGTTAGCAGTATGGTAATTGATCAGCTGGTGTAGTTATCAGTACAGTGTGTAGCACACCTTTACTCTGGTAATTGTGAAGTGTGATTCCATTTCTGTAGAGTGTTTTTAATTTCTGCATGGATGATTAGTTTTTGCAATTGATTCAGTGGCATTCTTTACTGTTTTCTATTTTTACTCTTGGTTGTAGTGTATCGGAACAGATAGTGCGAACTCCATTGAAATAATAGACCTACCCTGGGTTGACAATTAAATGCTTGCAGTCTTGGTCAATTAGGATTGGTTAAAATAGCACTACACTTGCCCTAGAGGGTTGTATAAAACTCTATTCAAAATCCACCTCGTATCACTTGTTGGGGATGCGGGGGACCTAATTACTGACATAATTGCCCAGGTCACAGCCTAGTATCGCACACAAAAAAGGAAAGGCGTTGATCAGAAGAGCATATACTAGCCTTTATATTTATGCAGCAATTGATAACCATCAAGATGTGCATTAATCCACTGTGATGGAGACTTATGTATGCTAAATCATGTAAAATTTAACATTTTATTTGATTATGGTGCAATATATAATTTCATTTCACCATATGCATTAGAAAAATGTGGGTTGGCAGCCTATGAGCACAATGACTTTAAACAAGTCAAGATGGATTTTGGGGTAAAGCATGTGGTAGGCCCTAGTGTCAACTGATGTTTTGTAGACCTAGGGGCGAGTACAACTAATTTGAATGTGTATGTCATTGCCTTGGGAATGTACGATGTAATCATTGGAATGGATTGGCTAGAATCTCATCAAGATTTTGTGGATTTCTTCAAAAAGAAAGTGATATGCTTAGATGATGAAGGAATATCAATTGAGAACTATGGTATCAAGAAGGAAGTGTCTCTACAATTCATCTCAATAATGAAGGTTAAACGTTGCCTCAGGTAAGGGTGTAAATTGTACATAGTTGAGACAATGAATTACGGGAAGGAACCCTCTTTAAACCAACACCCGGTTCTATTGGAATTCAAGGATGTTTTACCCAAGGAGTTGCCAAGGTTACCCTAAGAGGGAGATTGATTTCATAATCATGCTAAAATCGAGAGCACAACTAATATCCAAGACACCATACAAGATGATAGCTCCAGAAATTTGTGAATTGCCAATGCGGTTGAAATAACTACTAGACTTGGGACTTATTAGGTCCAATATTTCACTTTGTTGTGCACTAGTGATTTTTGTCAAGAAGAAGGATGGTTCCTTGAGATTATGCATAAAATATTGAGATTTGAATCAATCCGTGGTAAAGAATACCTACTCGATACCTCAAATAGATGATCTCTTTATTAGTTTTTTTCAAAAAATCATTTATGCTTAGGAGATCACTATTTACAAATTAAGGAGGGTGACATTCCTAGGATCGCCTTTTGAACTCGATTTGGGAATCACGAGTTCACAATGGTGCCATTTGTTTTGAAAATGTACCAACAATATTCATGCGCCTCATGAATGGTATATTTTAGAAGTATTTTGACGATTTTGTGCAAATATTTATGAAAGAATTATCATATATTTCAAGAATGAAAGGCAACACGAGGAGCACTGGTAGATTGTGTTGGCATGCTTAATATATATATATATATTATATATATTATATATATATATATAATATATTTATATATATATTATATATATATTGTGGATAATTTCTAAAGTGGTATTTCTTCTACAAATTGATTCTTTATCTCAATCATATTATTTAAAAAGGAGGGATTCTGGTAGACCCGGAAAAGGTGGAGGCCCTAATGAATTGGCTAGTGTTGAAAAATTATTATGAGGTGCGAAGCTTCTTAGGGCTAACAAGTTATTATTGAAGATTTACGGAAGGGTTCTCAAATATTACAAAAACCCATCACTACATTACAACACAAAGGAATTAGGTACTAGTGGACGGATGATTCCATCACTGCATTTGTTGAGCTAAAGAGATTACTAACCAATGCCTTGATCCTTCGAGTGCCTAATATGGACAAAGGCTTCATAGTTTGCATAAATTATTCGAAGCAAGGATTAAGGGTTGTTAATGCAAGAAGGGGGATTAATAGCCTATGCATTTAGGAATTTGAAGAAACATGAAGAGCTCTATGCTACATATGATTTAGAATTAGCAGAGACTATGCTATCTTTGAAGCTTTCAAGGCATTACCTCATTAAAAAATATTTGAGCTAAAGACAGATCATGAAATCTCCAAGCATATCTTCACTCAAAGGGATCTGAATGCTAGACAAAGGTAATAAAGTGAGTTCATGAGTGATTATGATTTCAATATTTCATACATCAAGGGAAAGGAGGTTGTGGTGGATGATGCACTAAGTAGAAAGCTACGAATCTTATCCCTAGTACCCTTGAGGGTCAATTTGAGGGAGAATGTGGTAGTTAAACTCCTTAGAGATAGATGGTATTTGAAGGTTACATCAACCTTCTATAATGGGAATCAAATAGAGCCAAAGTTTGAGGGCTATGTCCTTGAACAAGATGGGTTATTGATATTTCAAGGAAGGATGTATATAACCAAGGATGAAGATATACAAAGAATTGTCCCCGAGGAATCCCATAGAGAACATTATCGTGAGCATTATGGTGTGGAGAATATATATGCAAACATGAAGAAGCCTTTTTCTAGGCAGGAATGAAGTGTGAAATAGTCCAATTTGTTGATAAGTGTGTTGAATGTCAGCAAGTGAAGGTTGACCATCACCGAGCAACAAGACTCCAGCAACTACATGACATCTCTATTCCAAATATGAAGTCATTTCTATGGATTTCATTATGGATTTGCCACTCACATCACAAAGGCATAATGGCATCTTGGTCATAGTTGATAAGTTGACCAAAAGTGCCAATTTCATCCCATTTAGAGACATTTGTAATGTCACTAATGTGGCATGAGTGTCCATAAGTGAAGTTATCCATCTACATGGGTTACACAGAAAGATCATTTCCGATAGAGACTCTTGATTTACATACAAGTTTTTGATAAGTTTGCAGTCAACATTAGGGATTTAATTCAACATGGGCACTACATATCATCTGAAAATAGATGAGTAGGTTAAAATATCAAGTCCAGTAACTCTGTGAATTCCCTATGCCATAAACTCATTGAGAGCAGTCCCATTACTCCTAGGATCTATGGGTTGCCAAAGATTCACAAAGAAGGGGCCCCCCTGAGGCCTATTGTTAACACCATTGGTGGTTCGACCTACCTTATAGCTAAGTTCCTTGCCCTTAAGCTTAAGCCCCTAGTTGGTCCTATAGAGTCCTTCGTAAAAGACTTTGCATCCTTCATTAATGAGCTTAAGGACATAAAGCATGGCCCTGAAGATATCCTCGTCAGCTTTGATGTGGTCTCCCTTTACACTTGTATCCCTATAAAGGAGGCCTTGGAAGTGATCTATCGCCTAACAGATCCCGATACCGCTCGGCTAGTTGAGATTTGTCTCACTTCCACTTTTTTCTGTTTCGAGGGTGAGTTCTTTGAACAGACCTGTGGTGTTGCCATGGGCTCACCCCTATCCCCTATTGTTGCAAATCTTTTTATGGAAGATTTGGAAGCCAAAGCTTTAGCCTCTACCCGTCTCCTACCCAAGCTATGGAAAAGGTATGTAGTTGACACTAATGTCATCTGGTCCCATGGCCAAGAGGAGTTGGATCTCTTCTTCAATCACCTCAATTGTCATTCCTCTAAGTCCAGTAACTCTGTGAATTCACAGAGTTAGTTGGAGGTCATGTGTTCGATCCCGACAGAGGCTCATGCAATGTAATAAACGAATTGTTCCACTTCCCAGGGCCACGCTGTGGCCTCTCATAAGGCCACATGGCACCCTCTAATTGGCCCATGTTGTGGCCTATGATTGGCCCACGTGGTGGTCTATGATTGGCCCACCACATCAATCGTACGCCCAATAACTGTGTGCCATGTTCCCTCATAGGATTGGCCTAAATGTCATTAGTACAGCCCAGTCAGCTTGCTGATGTCATCACCACATCATCATATGGTCTGCATAGTCAACCCTATAATTTGACTTTTTTTTGTTTGCCAAAAACTTTAGAACGTGATAAATTCCTCATACGGTGTCAGATTGAGGTGATTCAAACATCGTTGGATTCAAAATGATGGGACCTACTATTTGGCACTAGTTTTGGGAGATTTCGAGCACTTCATTTTTTATCATATTTTTTATCCCCTGGATCTAATCTGAAAATGGAGGAGGTAGTCAATTTCCTCTTCTCCAAAAAATAAAAAGGATCGTTCTGACGCTTTACAAGGAAAAATGGCTCTTAACATAAAATTGGTTTTCCAAAAGTTCTCTTGAAGCTATGAGTTAGTCTTCACATGTAAACTTAAACATAAGCAACACAACATCACATAACTCATATAGGCATACATGAAGAGTAGAACAAAGGATTTGTTGATGGAGTTCACCCCTCTTGGGCTACATCTCCGGCCTGCCAACATAGCTAGACCGCTCCATATATTTATTGGAAAAATGAGTATACAAAAGTTTGTTGATGAAACATGTGGCTATTTGCCCTTAAAGAAAATGTTCTCCTGCAAATAACTCTCACATAAAACAACAACACAAAGTGTCTCCTACAAAGACCATATACTCCAACTGAAAATGAGCTTACATGAGCATGAAAGCACTTCAATTCCACATTAAAGAGCAAAAAAAAATATTTCCTCAACATGACATAGTGAGAAAAGTAAACTTGAGTTGAACCCTACAAGTAACAGCTACTGCAGTAGACTTTTGAAGGTAATAAAATCCCTACAAGGCCTTCTCCATGCTCAAACACCTTCAAGAACTGCTCCAAAAACCTGATTGATCCATACACCCCATGAACTTGAACCTGCAAAAAATTCATTTAGATATGCTCAAATAAGAAAATGGAGGTCACCATTGGATCCAGAGAGTCCAAAAACCCCTATGTAGACTCTTCTTGAGCTACAAAACATTGAAAACTCCAAAAGATATGGCTCTACAATCTCTCCATGTAGTTTTGTTGTTATATGTCCTACAAATTGGACCAACGGACTAATTGTCCTACAAATCTTCTATGTTTTCCATTAATGAGGCGACAATTTCACACTTCGTCGGTGCAATTTGTTGGACAATTAAACTGCCCAATAACCCTATGGGCGAAAAAACCTAGCCACATGGGTTATGTGACCAGAGGTTGGGGCTAACCGCCGACCCCTACCGGCTTAGCTCCTCAATCATTGGGCCATGGTTCCACCTGCTCCATAAAACCCGGAACTGGCCCCTGAATCTTCATGTTTATCGCCTTAGCGCTTGCCACAACGGTTTCGGTTCTATGGTTTATCATGGGATTGGGGGCTAGGGCCCCAACCCAACTCCCTCACCTGTTAACGCCAACACCTCCGCTCGCTGGTGATATGGAGGGTTATGTGATCTTCGGTTGGGGCTAAGCCCTGAGCCCTTAGGTCTTGGGCCCTGTGGTCACGTGGGGTGCCATCAGACTGGGCACTAAGGGCTTAGCCCCGACCCTTTCCCCAAATATGAATAGCATAAACTTTAAATTGAATTTCTCGACCATGGTCAATAAGAACCACTGGTGGCTTAATGGTCGAGTGAAGCATTGTTTGCAATGATGTCGAGGGTTCGATCCCTGTTGAGCCTTGTCCAACCTTGCCAATATTTTGTTCACTCATGGGGTGCCACGTGGCACCATTTCATTAGTCCACGCCCAACCATAAAAAACAACCAAAAATTGACGACCCACTTGGTGACACCCTATTGATTTGTACCTACACATTCACCCTGGGTGATGTCAGCAGTACATAATCCTAGTCAACTACCCAGTTAGTAACGTGGCCCTTTTTTAGCTATGGGCCAAACGATCAGAACACAATAACTTAAGCATACGGTGTTGGATTAAGGCGAAACAAATGTTGTTGGATTCAAAACAATGAGCACTTTGACTTGACTCTGGTTTCAAGACTTTCTAGGCACTTTCATTTGTGAGCTAAAATTTGATCACCCAATCACATCTCCCCACTAGGAACTTTTGGACTCCATAAGTTTACTTCCCTAGTAAATAAAATGAGTTTGAAACTCAAAATCACCCAAAAATTCAATCAAAAATGCTTACTTTTCAATTGATGCCCTTCAAACCCCAATCAATGCACTTTACCTATCTTCTTCATGAAGACCTACTGTCCTGTTAAGAATTGAGCCAAAAATTCTTATCGTTGATGCAAGAACAAAACACTAATGAGTGAAATCTGAACATTATCTCTAATCTCATCTTGAAGTTCATTTGTTGAATACAAACTTGACTCCATCATGGAAATCAGAAGCAACATAAAACTTACTTTATCATCCTCAAACTGAGCTTGTACATTGCTGCAAAATTTCAATGAAATAATTGGCTTTGCCTATAAAAACATAGTCATCTTGTACAATCTTAAAACAAAGATTCTATTCACAACAATTTTCCTCTTGAATACTTGCATCGATAAGTACATGACAAACTTGTACATTCCAAAAGTCCTTGAACATATGGACTTATAACAAGCCAATACATAACATCAATTAAAAAAACACATACTTGTTGCACATAGTGACTATTATTTTTCACTTTACAAAAGTACCCAAGTAGGTAAACAACAACAAGTAATTACAAATTTACAAAGCAACTTTACAAATAGTCTACCCAATCTCTACCTCTCTTAGGCTTATGGGTTCTATTTTGCATCAACTTTGCCTTGAAGGTTGCTTTAGGATTGATATGAGTCCTCTTTGCCACCTCTTGCTTCCCTTGCATTAGGTTGCACAATCTCTTTTCTCTTCTTGGAACAAAGCTCTGGATGTAATTTCCAACATCGTTCATTTCCATGCCCATGCATCTTGTAATGGGTACAAAAGAACTTTCTCTTGCTTACCAACAAAGAAGTCCTCTCATGTGAAGGAGATTCATCATGCTTGATGCCTAGAATCCGATCCATTCTTTTAACCATTACCATGCGTTGCTCACAAACAACCACACAATGGTCAAATGCATCACAGAAAGTACAAGGGTACATGTTCCACAAGTAGTCAAAATAGCTATCATTTGGAAAACAACCATAAGATTTATACCTCTCTCTTGAGCTATAGATTTGACAATGTGGGGTGGGCGATGACACGCAAGGTCCCTTCAAGCATTCATCTCACTTGGGAGACAAATGAGCATTGTCACCACCATCTTGGTGTGATATCTCATCCTTAGATTATTGTTGTGCCTCAAATTATTTAGAGCATTCTCCAGACTCCCTTTTACCATATCCCAATCACTAATAATTTGGTCTCCCTTCAACCATGATTAGATTGGTGATCCCTTGGCCATGGATGTTGAGGCCTCCTCCTTCATAACCCATTTTAGAAAGAAACATCATACCAATACCTTTGGTATGTTGCTCAAATGTTGCAAAAGAGGTGTTATGAACATAAACAGAAGGAATTGTACTTGAAATGCTTATTACCTCCTTAAACTTGTCATTCATCTTTTTAGTTTCTGATGATGATGATGACGACATTGCATATGACTCTAGCCTCCCACTTTTACCAACTAGCATATGGTGATAATCTTGGAGATGCTTGCAAAATGCATATGCGTCATCTTCCCCATGAGGTCCATAACCATTGTTTGAACCATGACCACCTATTGGCTTCCTTCCGGAGGTGTCTTTTGCTGTCACATGAGTGGAAATTTTAGAAACTTGTTCCCAAAGCACATACTGCAAATAAAGGTGCATATGCCTCTTCTCCTCTTCAACCATTTCTAACATTCTTCTTAACTCAATGTTTTCCATATGAAGAGACAACTTCAGCTCTTCTATCTCTTGGAGACTCTTTTTGACCATTCCTGCAACTTGGTTAGACTAGGCTCTGATACCAATTTGATATGAAAATGAAGGTAGTCAATTTCCTCTTCTCCAAAAAACAAACAAGGATCGTTCCGACACTTTACAAGGAAAAATGGGTCTTAACATAAATAGGTTTTCCAAAAGTTATCTTCAAGTTATGAGTTAGTCTTCACCTGTAAACTTAAACATAAGCAACACAACATCACATAAGTCATACAAGAATACATGAAGAGTAGAACAAATGATTCGTTGACGGAGTTCACCCCTCCTCAACTACATCTCGAGGAGTGCTAACATAGCTAGACCGCTCCATATATTCAGTGGAAAAAGGAGTACATAAAAGTTTTGTGACGAAACATGTGGCTATTTTACCTTCAAGGAAATGTTCTCCTGCAAAAAAATTATCACATAAAACAACAACACAAGGTGTCTGCTACAAATACCCTATACTCCAACTGAAAATGAGCTTACATGAGCATGAAAGCACTTCAATTCCACATTGAAGAGCAAAAATAAAGCTTTCCTCAACATGATATAGTGAGAAAAGTAAACATGAGTTGAACCTTGTAAGTAACAACTATTGTATTAGACTTCTGAAGGTAAGAAAACCCCTAAAAGGCTTTCTCCATGCTCAAACACCGTCAAGAACTGCTCCAAAAACCTGATTGATTCATACACCCATCAACTTAAACCTGCAAAAGTTTCATTTAGATGTGCTCAAATAAGAAAATAGAGGTCACCATTGGATCCATAATGTCCAAAAACCCCTATCTAGACTCTTCTTGAGCTCCAAAACACTGAAAACTCCAAAAGATATGGCTCTACATTCTCTCCATGCAGTTTTGTTGTTATTTGTCCTACAAATCGGACCAATAGATTAATTGTCCTACATATCTGCCATGTTTTCCGTTAATGAGGCGACAATTTCGCACTTCGTCGGTGCAATATGTTGGATAATTAAACTACCCAATAACCCTATGGGCGGAGAAACCTGACCACATGGGCCATGCGGTCGAAGGCTGGGGCTAACGCATGCCACTGTCATCTTAGCTCCTCAATCGTTGGTCCATGGTTCTGCCTACTCCATAAAACCTGGGGTTAGCCCCTAAATCTTTGGGTTCGTCACCTTAGCACTTGCTACACCAGTCTTGGTCCTATGGTTTATCATTGGACTAAGGGCTAGGGCTCTAACCCAACCCCCTCACCTGTCAACGCCAACACCTCTGCCCGCCAGTTATATGGAGGGTTATGTGATCTTGGGTTGGGGTTAAGCCTCGAGCCCTCGGGTCTTGGGTCCTGTGGTCATGTGGGGTGCCGTCGGACCGGATGCCCAACCAACCAAAAATCGATGAATCAAACCCTGCCACTTGGCAACACTTGATTATTCCGTACCTACACAGTCACCCTCGGTGATGTTAATAGTACGCAATCCCAATTAGCAACTTGCTCATTTTTTAGTTGTTGGGCTGAACGATCATAACACAATAACTTGATCATATAGTGTTGGATTGAGGTGAAACGAATGTCGTTGGATTCAGAACGACGAGTACTTCGACTTCACGCTGGCTTAAATACTTTCTAGGCACTTCCATTTTTGAACTAAAATTCGATCACTTGATTAGGATCACTCCTCCCCACTAAAACATTTTAGAACACCAAAAGTATGTTTTTACTTAGCAAGTAAGTGAGGGTACAACTCCCTCACTTTCTTGATCTCTATCGACCTTGCTTTGCTTGGAAATTTGAGCCCCACGCGAAGATACTCTGCGTTGCCTTTACATGAAGTTTTTATCGTCTTGTCAAGAATAGAGTCTTCGTGCAACTCATTTAAATATTCAGCAACAAAATATCCTATATATGGAATCTAACATTCTCTTCTTCATCAACAATCATAGGAGGCTCATACAATCTCAAATTTTCCACATTCACAATAGAATAAAATTGCATGTAAGGTGGAAAATCTAATCGGAAAGCGTTGTTACCAATCTTCTCCAAGATTTTGAAAGGACCATATCTGATTGTCTTGAGAATTTTACCTTCACCTTGTAGCCTTTCCTTGTTGATGTACAACCAAACTTGGTCTTCCACTTGGAAATCATGATCAACCCGATGCTTATCATTTATTGCTTTGAACTTGGCTCGGCTTTTCTCCAGCTGTTCTTGTACCCTTTGATGAACTAATTGGATTTTTTCAATGAAATGCTTGGCTTTGTCCACATCACTATATCCATCTACTGCAATGTCTTTACCAAAGATGAAATCTAAAGGAGACTTTGGCAAATAACCCAAACAAGCTTCAAATGGAGATACTTGTGGAGGTGAATGGTTGGCACAATTGTATGCATTGTCGGATGTAACGAAAATGCTCATCCCAAAGTTTTGGATGCTTATCACAATATCCTCGAAGGAGATGCACTATTGTTATGTTCACTACTTATGTTTGATCTTCTATTTGTGGATGAAATGTTGTGCTATTCTTCAACTTTGTGTCCATGAGTTCCCATAAACTTGACCAAAACTTCCTGGTAAATCAAGAATCTCAATCATAAATAATTGAAGTAGGTAACCCATAATGAACCCATACATTTTGGAAGAACATATTTGTAGTTTGTTCAGTTGTAACTTGTTTCTTACAAGGCATCAACATGCACATTTTGCTAAAATGATCCACTACAACATATAAATAATCATGACCTTTCCTAGACATTAGTAGTCCCCCAACAAAATCCATAGAAATACTTTCCCAATGATGAGAAGGGATAGGAAGTAAAGTGTACAAACCCAATTTCCTATTGTTTGGCTTACTAGTAGCACACATAGAACATCATTTTGCATATCTTGATACAATCTCATTCATACGAGGGCAATAAAAATACCTCTGTAATTGAGCAATTGTGTTGCCTACACCAAAGTGTCCAACAATAAGAGAAATATGGGCTTTCCTTATGACATTAACTCTTTCACCCTATAGAATACACAACTTGCCAAGATGATACAACAACTTGTTTTTTTTTTTCCCCTAGGAAAAAGTCGTAATTTCTATTAGAGATTAAGAAATTACATTTTGTATATGCCGAAGCATTCATATATAAGCAGTTGTGCCTGTCGAGTTCATTAGTCTGCTGGAATAGATAATCAAAATAAACACAAATTGTCTCCACGCAGGGAGCATTTCCAAAACTGTGTGCTGGTAGTGTTCAGATTTATAGTCGTGCTATTCGCAGAGAGCCATATATATATGCTGATAATAACAAAAAGTATAGTGTTGTACTCAGATCTAGACAAAGGAAATATATACAAACTATAAACAAAAATGTGTTGTAGTGGGCTCTATAGCCCATCTCCCATATGGTCATCAAATGGTCTGTGATAATGCTGGTAGTATGTGCCGTCGATCTCCTCCTGAATCAGTCAATTGTCTCCTTGTCTGTGCGCTGCTTCTTTGGAGAGTTGGTCGGCGATGGTGTTATGTTCCCTGTAGATGCGTTGACATACAAATGATTCAAAGGAAGCAGTCAGTCTTTTTGCTTCATCTAATATGTGTCTCAATGAAATATACAACAACTTGTTATGAACATGATAATCCAATTATTCAACATGATTGCCTTGACTCAAAGATACATAAAAATCTTTAAAATCTTCATCTTGAGCATATTGTTCAATATAACTTTCATGCATGATTGAGTTATGCTTAAGAATAATAGATGGATTAACAATAGGCCTTCATAACATATCTGCAACTTTGTTGTATATACCTTTCTTATGCCTAATTACCAAATGAAATTGTTGCAGGAATCCCATCCATATGAAATGTCTAGCTTGTTGTAGCTTGGTTTGTGATTGTAAATATTGCAAAGGTTGATGGTCAATATGAATAATCATTTCTTTACCCATCAAATAGTGTTTCCATTTCTTTACGCTTTGTACCAAAGCATACAACTCTTTATCATAAGTTGTATAGTTAATCATTGCATTAGAAAAGGTTTCAGAATGATAACATATTGCCCTACCATGTTGCATCAAAACTGCTCCCATAACATATTCGCTTGCATCAGTTTGAATTTCAAATGACTGCTTAAGATCTAAAGTGCTAGAACTGGTGTTGTACTGATTTTCTCTTTCAAAATTTCAAAGGATTTTTATTGCTTGCCTCCCCACTGAAAGACTTGCTTCACACTTGTCAAAGCATGTAATGGTGTTGCAATGAATGAGAAATTAGCGATAAATTTTCTCCAATAATGTGCTACTCCCAAAAAGCTCCTAACTCTTGTTACATTGTTGGGTTTAAGCCAATGCATAATAACGTCAACTTTGGAGGGATCAAACTTCAATTCACCACCTCCTACAATATGACCCAAGTAAACCAAAGAGGTTTTCCCAAATCACATTTAGACATCTTCAAATACAATTTTTCCTTTTTCATGACATATAGAACTTGCTTTACATGCTTGACATGCTCTTCACAAGTCTTACTGAAAATCAAAATATCATCTAAGTAGACTATGAAAAAATAATCAAGGAATGGTCACAATACATCATTCATAACTCTCACGAATGTGGCAAGTGCATTACAAAGCCCGAATGGCATAACTAACCATTCAAACAGGCCTTGCTTTGCCTTGAAAGAAATTTTCCAAATATCATCTTCAACAATCCTTATTTGATGATATCTGCTTCTCAAGTCTAACTTAGTAAAATAAACAACATCCTTGAACTGATCTAGAAAATTATCAATGTGAGGAAGAGGATAGTGATTCTTTACCGTGATCTTGTTCAAAGCTCAAAAATATACACACATGCACCATGTACCATCTTTCTTCGGAACCAAAAAAATAGGAGAACCGCAAGGAGATGTACTAGATATGATGACCCCTTTTTCAAGAAACTCTTGAATTTGCTTCTTAATTTATGCATTCTCCAAAAATTGACATTTTATACATGTCAGTATTCAAAAGTGGTGAATCCTACTACAATTGAATCTCATGTTGGATTCCTCTTTTTTGGAGGTAGCCTTTAGGTTCCTAAAACATCTTGTCATAAGTGTTAACAACTTCAACTAATTCATGCTTGATTTTAGAATCACATCATGAGAAAGCTTTAGATTCAACAATATCTTTAGCTTTAATCATCAACAACACAAAATTCTTACTAGCATTCAAAAGCCTTTTCATTTGATTTGCACTAACAAGAGATAAGTTCATCTTCTTGTGATATGCTCTAACAATATAATCAACTCCATCTTTGAAAAGATGATATTTTTTCTCATGATGATAGAATATGGCTTTTCGGTCATCTAAATACAGACTCCCTAAGACAATCCCACAAATATAAAGTGGTACAACATCAAGCTCTACCTCATCTATAAAATTAGCAGTGATGGAAAATTTGAGTTTACATTTTCTTATCACTTGCAATTTGGCATCATCACATACCCAACTCAAAGGGTAAGGTTTTGGATGAGGTGTAGTCTCTAAATTAAGTTTCTTGACAATTTCTTTAGAGATAACATTGGCTTGAAATCCTCTATCAAATAATGTATCAACCTTTGTATGTTTGTAATGACTATGATATGAAAAAACTCACTTCTTTCTTTATCATTCTGAGATTCAATATGCTTTCTAGAAGAACTAGTACTTGCATTACAAGATATACCTTTCATTCTCATCACTGTGATTTTGGTTTCATCACCTAAATCATATCCTAGATCTTGTTGAGCTGTAGCAATAGTGTTTTGTTTCCCCTTGTTATTGAACTTCTTTGGTCTCAATTATGGATGTAATTTCCAGCAATTATCTTGTTAAAATGAGCAAGATGTGCCTCTTTTTACAAACTACTTGTAAAGTGTTTTGTAAAAATGTTTGGCTCTACTAAATTGGCAATAAAATCTCCATAGCCCATTTAGTAGGGCATTGAGGTTGGTATCCCGCAAGTCGCGAGTTCAATCCGCAATCGATGGCAGAGGTTATGTTGGTTTTCACACAAAAATTAATTTTTTGTTAATATATTAAGTTGAATCCCCTCCCACTTTCTATGCGCCTGGTCCTTTGGAGCACATAGGACCGAGGGGCGCGGCCATAGGCCACATGCTCTCCCTGGCCCTGGTCCTAGTTCTGTGGTTACCATATGTCCTATGCCTTGGGCGCGCGCAGGGTGCCACACACCCCTCTCTTAATATTCCACTCCACTAGTGGTCACATGTCATGTCGAAGACCATGGGTTGGGGTAGTCGAGTGCACTCTCTAGCCCGACCATTACCCCAACCACTCCACCGTTGTATTTTAAATATAAATCATTGACGTAGTTTAAATGAGAGTCATAGTAGCCCGAATAGTATGGTAGATAATTTATTGGTTGGAGGTCATGTATTTGAGCTTAGTGGAGGCTCATTTGGCGTAATAAACAGATTTTGTTCCACTTCCTAGGGCCACATGGCGCCCTCTCATAAGGCCACGTGGTGCCCTTTGATTGGCCCACATGGTGGCATGTGAATGGCCAACCACATCAACCGTACACCCAATAACCATGCGCCACATCACCTCATGGGATTGACCCAAACACCATCCTTACAACCCAGTCATCTTATTGATATCAACACCACGTCAATGTACGATCTACACAATCAACCCTGCAAGTTGACCCTTTTTTTTTGTTTGCAAAAAACTTCTGTGTGGGAAAAATTCCTCATACAATGTTTGATTGAGGTGATTCAAGCGTCATTGGATTCAGAACGATGAGATCTACAATTTGGCATTGTTTTAGGATATTTTTAGCACTTTCATTTTTAAGCATATTTTTGATCCCCTATATCAAAATGGAAGATTTAATCCAATACCTCATCCTCCTTGATATTAAGCCATCTTGTTTCATGTACACCTGGTGCAACAAGCGTACTGGACCAAGCCCCATTGTTTCTCGCCTTGACTGCTTTCTTGCTTCTAACTCACTCCTATCCTTGAACCCTTCCCTCCATTCATTTATTCTTCCATGGAATGGCTCGGATCGCTGACCCATTCGATTCTCGCTTATGTCACCCAGAACTATTATCTTATTCTCTTCTGTTACTCCCCTCTCTCCCTCCCACTTTCCGCGTGCCTGGTCATTTGGAGCCCATAGGACTGAGGGGTGCGGCCATAGGCCACATGCTGTCCCTGGTCTCGGTTCTGTGGTCACTGTATGACCTATGCCTTGGGCGTATGCAAAGTGGCACACACCCTCCCTTAATATTCCACTCCATTAGTGGTCACATGTCATGTCGAAGACCATGGGTTGGGGCGGTCAGGTGCACTCGCTAGCCCGCCCATTACCCCAACCGCTCCACCGTTGTATTTTAAATATAAATCGTTGACATAGTTTAAATGAGAGTCACAGTAGCCCGAATAGTATGGAGGATAATTTTTTGGTTGGAGGTCATGTATTCGAGCTCAGTGGAGGATCATCTGGCGCAATAAACAAATTTTGTTCCACTTCACAGGGCCACATGACACCCTCTCATAAGGCCACGTGGTTCCCTTTGATTGGCCCACGTGATGGCCTGTGAATGCCCCACCACATCAACCGTACGCCCAATAACTGTGTGCCACGCGACCTCATGGGATTGGCCTAAATGCCATCCATACAACCCAGTCATCTTGTTGATGTCAACGCCACGTCAACATACAGTCTACACAATCAACCCTGCAATTTGACTTTTTTGTTGTTTGACAAAAACTTTCATACGGGATAACTTCCTCATAATATGTCTGATTTAGGTGATTTATGCGTCGTTGGATTTAGAACGACGAGATCTACAATTTGGAATTGGTTTTAGGATATTTTGATCACTTTCATTTTTGAGCATATTTTGTATCCCCTAGATCAAAATGGAAGATTTCATCCAATCCCTCATCCTCCTTGATATTAAGGCACCCTGTTTCAAGTACACCTAGTGCAACAAGCGTACTGGACCAAGCCACATTGTTTCTCGCCTTGTCTGCTTTCTTGCTTCTAACTTTCTCTTATCCTTGAATCTTTCCCTCCATTCATTCATTCTTCCATGGAATGGCTCGGATCACCAACCCATTCGATTCTCGCTTATGTTGCCCTTAAACTATTATCATATTCCCTTCCATTACTCCCTTCTATGGAGCCTATCCCTGGGATTTAGTGATATTGTTGAGGCATCCTGGTATAAATGGGTAGATGGCAGTCCCATTTTCATTTAGGAAATGAAAATCAAAAGGCTAAAACTTTGCATTATCGGTGGTAGAAAAAAAAGGGAAAACAGAACGTCAACAAATAATTCTAGATCTAGAGTAGCAAATGACCTCCATTCAAGAGGAGTCAAAATCAACATTGGTGACAAAGGAGCTCATGCAGAAAGAGGAAGAAACCTTTAAAATCTACCATTCGACTTTGAAGAAACAGGAGGAGTACTCGAGACCCAAATCTCATAGTGTTTGGATCCAAGTCTGGGACCAGAACTCTAAATTATTTCACAATCAAGCAAAGAGTCACGAAAGCAAAAATAATATCTCGGAAATCCAATTTCAAAGGCAAAAGATAACAAAGTTTCAAGCCATCAAAGATGTTGCTAATGTTGATTTCAGTAATCTATATCAAG
The DNA here is from genome assembly GCA_000404065.3 of Pinus taeda. Lineage (NCBI taxonomy): Eukaryota > Viridiplantae > Streptophyta > Pinopsida > Pinales > Pinaceae > Pinus > Pinus taeda. Next base: position 28,289 of record APFE031753973.1, read on the forward strand.
ATAATGATCTGGGAGATCTGGACGATGAAGATTATATGTTAGAGCATGTCCCTTCCTTAATTTATGATGAAATGAATTATCAACTCATAGCTGAGTCCACGATTGAAGAAATTAGGAATGTGGTCTTCTCCCTTCACCCGGAATAAGGCGCCAGGCCCTGATGGATTCTCCGCCAATTTTTACCAAAAATTATGGGAAGTGATCAACAAGGATTTATATAGAATGATTGGATACTCCCTTAAAAGGCTTTGTATTGGCATAGGTATCAGTTCCTCCTTTCTAGCCATCATCCCAAAAGAATCAAACCCTTGTTCACTCTCTTGCTTCAAACCCATCTCCCTTTGTAATATCCTATAAAATTATCTCAAAGATCGTGGTTTCCCATTTGAAGAGAATTCTCCCTCAGCTCATTTATATGAATGAAGGGGGCCTTGTCCCAAGCTGACAAATTTTTGATAATATAATTATAATTCAAGAATTTGTGGACTCTAGCTGTAAGCGAGGGGATCAAGGAATGATCATAAAGTTGGACATAGCCAATGCATTAAATCATGTAAGACATGGAATTTTGTTTAAATTCTTGAGGAAGATGGGATTCGAGGCAAAATTCATCAAATGGGTGGCACTATGCATTTATTTCCCATGGATCGTACCTCTAGTTAATTAATGGGTGACCAACTTCTTCAAGGGCCTCTCAAGGGATGAGACAAGGTTGCTTGCTCTCTCCATTTCTATACATCATTGTGGTAGGCTCTCTAACTAGGTGCCTCGAGTGTGAAAGAATATCTTCCAATCTTCAAGGAATTATATACACATTGGGAATTCGAAGTATCAACCATGATCAATTTGCAAATGATACTATTTTTCTAAGAGGGGCCTCTTTGGTGATTGCTCAAATATTTATGTTGGTACTGGAAAAGTTCCTCCCATTTTATAGAGAGATAAAAAAGTTTATCAAAACCCAAATCTTCACTTGGAATACTCATGCTCATAAGTAAAAGAAAATTGGTGAAGTTCTAGGATATATGTTAGGTCCCTATACTACTAGTGTAACCCCTTATTGTTATTAGTACCAACCCCCTTATTATATTGTTGTGCCCATGTAGTCCCCATATTGTTATTATTGTGCCCCATAGAAGCCCATTATTGTTATTGTTGTGCCTTACATTATTATTGTTATGTTGGCTTTGATTATATTATGACCCCTTAGACTCCTATATATAGAAAGGAGGTTTTGTCATTTGTATCATCCAAGAATTGTTCATTTGTGTAATGTAAAGGAGGTTTCCCCCTCGAAGAGGCTGAATTCAAAGTCGTTTATCTTTCTTTTCTATCTTTTTGTGAGCTGGTTTCATAACATTTGGTATTGGAGCTTTGGATTTTAGGGTTTCGCTGCTCCAAACAGGTCATTGTGGAATTTTCGCTATAACTTTTTTCGCTACGAAGTTTCAGAAGCTAAAAAAATAACCCATTTTAGAATAAACTGGTCTGAACCTTAGGTCAAAATTTTAGATCTTGTCTTGTTATAGTGTCAAAGATATGATCTTAGGAAGTTAGGGTTTTTGCAAGCTCCAGAATTTCATCTCAAACATGCCATCGTGGAATTGTCACTATAATATTTTTTCTACAAAGGTTTAGACTCTGAAATTAAAACACATTTGAACTGAAATGTTGGTGAAGCGCGGGTCCGAATTTCAGATCTTTTCTCGCTATATTTTTGGAGATATAATTTGAGGAAGTTAGAGTTTTTGCAAACTCTCGAATTACATTATAAACAGGTGACCATGGGAAAATCGTCATAACTTTCTCTCTAAGCATCAGATTGAAATTTCGTAAGAAGTTACAGAAAGAGGATGGACTGTATTTTTCTGTATATATTTTTCATATCCTAAGGTTGAAGAAGTGACAAGTGGCACTTCGTACAAGTGCGCTCTACTAAACCAGTCTATAATCAGGTCATCGTGGGAGATTTGACACAACTCTTCCTTGCATAATCCAATCTTGATCAAACTTGTGAGGTTAGAAAGAGAATGCATAGGGCTACTACAAGACGCAATTTTAGAACTTGGAGATCTGAAATTACAGAGTTACAGTCGTTTCAAGATCGAGCTCCTAAAATCAAGAAAAGGTGATATGAGGAAGTTTGATGGCAAGGATCCGGTAAATTGGATACTACAGATGGATAAATATTTGATCTACATGAGGTGCAACTATTACAAAAGGTACGTATTACATCTTCATATTTAGAACCGGATCAATTTTTACGGTATAAAGGGCTTTGTTCTCATAAACCACTTGTTATGTGGTCAATTTTCACGGAGGAAATGATAACACATTATGAGGATACAAAGAGAAACACCTTCTTTAACCAATTGATAAATCTCAAACAAAAGTGTTCAATGGCAAAGCACATTAAGGACTTTCAAAAATTGAATATAAGGGAAAATGATATTCTAGAAAAGCAGAGGATTGATGTCTCCATAAGGACTTTAAAGGATAACATTCAACATGAGGTTCATCTTTGAGAACTCAATTCATTGGAGAAGGCATTCAGGTTGGCAATAAAAGTGGAAAGAAAAATTATGGCAACAAGGAAGTCTACCTCTCACAATTATAAAGATGGAAGTGTTGTTTCTCCTAGCCTTCCACAACCCACAAGGTTGACACCACAACAATTGGAAGAAAAAAGAGCAAAAGGGCTTTGTTACAATTATGATAACAAATACATTAAAGGTCACAAGTATGCTGAGAAGAAATTATTTTACATAGATTGTGAAGAAGAGGAAGAAAAGGATCAAGAAACATCAAAATAAGAGGATATACACTAGGAACCAACCCCAGAGAAAGAAGAAATGAATCCAATCATATCTTGTAAAGCATTGGAAAGAATTACCATTCCTGAAACTTGCAAGATAGAAGGACATGTCAAGAAAAAAAAGGTTCAAGAAGTGAAAGATCACATCGATAAGGAAGAAATGAATCCGACCATACCTTGTAATGCATTGGCTGGAATTACCACTCCTCAAACTATCAAGATAGAAGGACATATCAAAAAGAAAAATGTTTAGGAAGTGAAATATCACATCGAGCATCAAGAAATGAATCCAACCATATCTTGTAATGCATTGGAAGAAATTACGACTCCTCAAAACCTCAAGATAGAAGGACATATAAAGAAGAAAAATATTCAAGCAGTGAAATATCACATCGAGCATCAACAACAAGTTCTCCAACGTTTAAAGGATAACGCCACTTTGGTGCAGAATCAAATGAAACAACGAGAAGATCGACATCGCAGTGAAAGAAGTTTTGATGTAGGCAATTGGGTATTTTTACAGCTACATCTCAAGCAAGCTATTTATGAGAAGGAAATGTTGGAAATACTACATGCACTTAAGAAATTGCGACCTTACTTAGTGGGAAGACACTTCAAGGTAAAAATGGATCATGATAGTCTTAAATACTTTTTAGAACAAAGATTATCTTTAAAAGAACAAAAAAAAAAGGGTCACAAATATGTTGGGTTATGACTTTTAAGTCATCTACAGAAAAGGGAAACAAAATGTTGTTGCAGATGCACTCTCAAGAAAGGATGAGGATGTGGAAGCATTGTTTTGTGTTATTTCTATTATCTAACCAGATTGGATAAACGAAACAAGAGATGAATGGAAGAATGACAAAGAATTATGGCCACTCATTCAAAAGTTTGCAGAAGATCCCAGTTCAAACAATATTGCCAAAACTTGATGAGGAAGGAAAAATCATATTGGAGCCTGGAGAAGTCATAGAAACAAGAAATCGACAACCGTGAAATCGATCAATTTCTAAGTATCTCATCAAGTGGAAGAACCTACCCACTGAAGATTCCACATGGAAGGATAAGAATTTTATACAGAATCATCTAGAACTACTAAAGCGTTGAGGACAACATGTTTTGAAGGAGAGGGGCATGTTAGGTCCCTATACTACTAGTGTAACCCCTTATTGTTATTAGTACAACCCCCCTTATTATATTGTTGTGCCCATGCAGTCCCCATATTGTTATTATTGTGCCCCATAGAAGCCCACTATTGTTATTGTTGTGCCCTTACATTATTATTGTTATGTCGACTCTAATTTATATTATGACCCCTTAGACTCCTATATATAGAAAGGAGGTCTTGTCATTTGTATCATCCAAGAATTGTTCATTTGTGTAATATAAAGGAGGTTGCCTCCTCGAAGAGGCTGAATTCTAAGGCGTTTATCTTTCTTTTCTATCTTTTTGTGAGTTGGTCTCATAACAAAAGTAGTTGGGGATTGGAAAAAATTTAAATATTTAGGTGTCCTAATATATCTCAGCAAATTGTCCCCTAAATTTGACTGCATAGTTTGGACAAGATTAAACATAAATTGGAAATAGTGGGTGCCAGGTGGCTTAATGTAGCAAAGAGAATAATTCAGGTCAATGCGTTCCTTTCAGCCAATCCCTTATTCTAATTCTATGCCCTCTTGGCACCCACGTATGTATTGCATCAAATTGGAATCTGCATCAGAAAAATTTTGTGGGAAGGGGACAAATTTGAGACCAAAAAGTTCTGTACAGTGAATTGGGCAATTATTGCACCTTGAAGCTCCATGGAGGTTTAGGCATTCAGGATCCATCTTTAGTTAATATTACAATAGGAGCAAAACTTCTTTGGAAAATCAAAACTCAGCTGGACTTGTGGTGGGTTCAATTCCTTCAAGTAAAATATCGCCCAACACAAGATATATGCACTATAGATAGGAGAAAGAATCAAGGATCTCCAATTTGGAAATTGGTGGCCTCTACCTTCACACTTATCAACGACTATATTTTTTGGATTCCAGGTGATGGGAACAAAATCAATATATGAGATGATCTAATTCTTGGTCATCTTCCACTAGGACAAGAGGAATTTATCAAGCCTTTGATGGAGCATCTGAAACACGCAGGTATAGTCACCCTAGACCAGTTTTCAGATTAGGATGATGCAGGCCTTTGGAAGGGTTGGAAATTATATGACGTTCCTGACAATTTTAAATCACTTGGGAAAACTCTACAAAGCAAACTTGTCATTTGTGCTCCTCTTAATTTATCAACAATTGACAAATTGGGTTGGAAGTCCTACTTTAATTCTATCTGAGAAGGATATAAAGCTCTTCTTTTTAGCTCTCAAATCCCTCCAATACCATCTGTCAAGAGTAAGCTCTGTATAACCAATGCCATCCTGAAAGTAAACACATTTTGCTAGCTCTTGATGCATAAGAAATTCTAACTTCAATCTTCGGAAGCATGGAATAGTTGGCCCTTTCTCGATGCCCCTTGTATGAGAAATTGGTAGAGTTAATTTCTCACATTTTCTTCTTTTTCTCATTTACAAAAGAAGTTTGGGACATGGCCCTAGGCAATATTTTTCAAATATTTTTCTCCGCTTGGCAAAAATCCTATATGGGCTCCCCTTAGACCAAACCCTCCCTTTTTGTTATTTGGAATGCTCTCCTAAATATCTATGTTGGCAGATCTGCTTACCAAGAAAAATCGCATTTTCAAAAGCTCACCTATCTTAGCAAAAGCCACTGCCCTTAAATATCCCTCTTTCTTCCTTAAATTTAACCTTCCCTCAATGGATCCCTCCCTTAACACTGAAGAACAACAATGGTTGTCACAATGGATCTCCCCTCTCATTGATCCTCGCAAGACTTCACCCAGTTGGAAGTTGGGGCCTCACTCCTCAGGAATTTGGAGATTAAAAATATCAAGATTAAAAGTGGATTCTTAATTTTGATGGTGCATCCAAGCATAATCCTAGGGTGACAAGAGGGGGATGGATATTAATAAATCCTGAAGGAAACACCGTGGATAAATTTTCGTGGGGCCTTGGCCAAAAATCAAATAATCAGGCAGAAATGTATGGTCTCTTTCTTGGGGTATCTCTAACCAAGATCGTGGCATTAGAGACATTATAATTCTTGGAGAATCTTTCCTAACCTTATGATGCTTCCAGTCTAATACCCCTCGCAAAGATAACAACGTTAGCCTTTTGTATCATCATATCAAACAAACTCTACTCTCCTTCACTAGCACTTCATTCCTTCAAATTCTCAGAGGCTTAAATTCATAGGTAGATGACCAAGCTAATAAAGCTTGTCTTTTTGATGAAAGAAATTTTGAAATTAATAGTTTAAGAAGTTTTGACTTAATCCCCTAAGATATCCATGTCTCTTCCCCTTATTTATCCCTCTCTTATATTCCCCCCACGAGAACCCTTGAGTCCCATCTTGTTCCTTTTCATCCCCTCTCCTTAAGAATTTATCATATCCAAAGTCCACACTAAAATCCCATGCTCATTAATGGTGATTCATTGTCAAGCAGACGTGGCTGACACAAGCCTCACGCTTCATGCAAGCATGCCTGTCTTAATTCACTATGTATCGAATGAACTTCCTTGTAAGTTTGAGCTTCCAAGTAGTTATTTTTATATCACATTGGATTGCCCCGTGAAGGATTTTCTGTCTTGGAGTACTAGAAACAATAATGATGAAATGATAGCCATGTTGCAGCTCCCATGGTGGATTTAACAAAGAGTTTCCTTTATTGCCAAGGTGGCGTCTAGGCATTAGGGAAATTGGAAGCTTAGAGATGAACTTCGGGTGAAGGTGCACCTTTACAATGGGAACATTAAGTGGGTGCAACATCATTGTAGTTGGGTTCTTTGGTGATTTGGACTCTTTGGGTCTGAGGTAAGCTTTCCAATTTCAATCATCATTGACTCCGAGAGATTTTATTTCTGAAAAATCAAGTTATATGCTTTGACCCTCTCATATGCACTCATTATGGCTCTTCATTTGGTAGTGGTTTGTTCCCTCTATCCGAGTCTGGGCATTATCAATTATCCTTTCATTTTTGTTAGTGCAGTTGGTAGGCTGTGTGGCAAAGATAATGTCATAGAGCCTTCTCCTAGTTATCTTTAGCCTTCTCCCTTTAGTCATTTTAAATTACCAGTCCTTTGCGCCTAGTTCATGCAAAATTATCTCGCTTCAATGGACTCAGTCTCCTCGACCTTTGAATCCTCATCCTCTTCAACGTGTAGTCACTATAAGAAAGAGCATGAAACTATTAATTTAGAATTATATGATCTGCATGTCATGATTTATCAACAACAAGCCTCCAAATGCAATTTAAGGGATATAATTGTAGCCATACAACAACAAATTTCCCGTGTGGAACATGAGGTGGATGCACTGAGAAGCATTATCATGAGTCTCCAGCTTCAGAATGTTCAACCAGTCAGTGAACCTACAAATCTTGCTTGCAACATCGACCTTAATAAGGCAATTGAACCTTCTGATGATACACAACTTTAATGTTGGGTTTTAGATGCATACATTTTTTTCTCCAATTTTGTCGCATGTTTTCTGTTCAACAATAATAGTACTGTGGGAATCGAGGCTTTTCGTAATCTGGGCAAGGGTAGTTAGATATCATTTGACATCCCAAATGTCTCTGAGCAAGATTGCCATGTAATTTCCTGGGTATTTTCCGTGACCAGGTACGAATTTAATACAAATCAATACTCATTTTTGTTAAAAAAAAAATGATCCTTATGCTATATTGATGATTAATTAATGTAATGGGTTCTTAAGTGGATCTTTATATTATTAATTTAGTTTTTTTTAGTTAAATTGGGTCTTTTGTGATTGATTGAATTCTTGAGGTGGATTAAATTGTTGCAAAACTCTATATATTCGCTAGAGATTAAAAGGAAGTTAGGTAGAACCTTTAGAGGACTGAGATATTTTGTTTGCGGGTTTTAAATAAAATAAGTTGGGTGGGGCATTGAAGAGGAGGATATTTTCTAGGAGTAAAGAATGATAAATAGAGGGAGGGCAAAGAGTTGTGGAGGCTTTTGGTTTTGTAGTCTTTTGGAAGTGGGGAAGTTTTGGGAATTGACATAGTTTTTTGGGAAATTAAGGGAAGGTGTTGAGACACCCTAAGATTTTGCACAAACACACTTGAGTTATTGTTTAGGGGCTTAGGCACAAAGGGCTAGGGAACATGTGGAGATTTCTTAGAGTTAGATAGTCACAGAAGTTGTGCCTAGTTGGTTGGATGGTAAAATCCAGTCGAACGTTTTGAGAAGCGACAAAAAAAAGGACAACTTCAAATCTCGTTAAGAACAAATTCAATAAAAACTCCTAAATCTTTTTCTCATTAATTTTTAAATTTATTTCACGTAGATTTTTATCTAATTAACACCATATATAATTAAAAAATAATAATAACTAAAATTATGATATCATTGTTAAATAAATTTCGTTGTTACAATAAATTTAATTACACACCGTAATTTGGATTTTATCCCACTAAAAAACTCAATTAATCTCACTCAAAATGTGTAATAGTTACCCATAAAAATCTCTTTTTATAAACCGAAAGTAGGAGAAAAAATCTCTTTTGTGAACCAAAATCGTCATGGCATACCAAAATAATATTCTATCTATATTTAATTTCTATATTTTGATTTATGAAGCCCACCTTTGAACTTTAATATCCCTTTACACTGGTATATTCTTCTTGAGATGCAACGTTGAACTTTAATATTCCTCGGCATTGGTATATTCTTCATGAGATGCCCATTCTTGTGCTTCTTGATACCAAGGTTAACGAGAAGACAACTCCAGCGTTTGTGTGGCAGTGGCTAGCTTATGATAATATGATCCACATATGATTTGCTCCTCTATTTTTGGGGAGTATTGTGTGGACATATTAGACCTAATTCTTGTTTTTTTTTAATTAATTTTTATTATATATATATATATATATATGATATATATATATAATGTTAGATGTGTAATTCTGAATTTGATAAGTTTGTATATGATTTTATATAAGGATATTTTTTTGAAATTATATTATTTGTAAGAATTCAATATAGTGGGTGAGTAAAAAGAATAGGTGAATGTTACAAGTTCACCAATTTGTGTATGTATTTATTTATGTTTTGAATAGAAAATTTTTTGTTTCACTTCTGGTTCACGGATATCGTGGTTAGTGGGTAGCCGCTACGTCTAGGTTTGTTCAACACTGAGTGGGCCTCACCCAAAGGGGATCAACACCCCTCAGCGTATTAACTGAACTAACCCCAAGAGCTTTCGGGAATTGACCCTGTGACCTCCCAATTGGCGAGGCACTGATTTGACCGATTGAGCTATCTCTTGGAGCTATTTTGAATAGAAAGTTTTATATGTTTGGATTTCAAATTATTGTCTATAAATACATTAATATTGCATGGATATATAGTGAAGAAAAATTGGTTTAATTGTCAATTTTATTTTTACTATTATTGATATTTGTACTAAATATTGTTTAGATTTTGTGTCTAAGAAAATTATTGGGCTAAGGAATGACTCTTGAATTAATGACATTATATTAACGAGAATATAATTATATAATGTTAGAGATCGACCCGTGGGATTCATCTTCTAAGGTCAATTCTTATTCTAACTATTCATATTTCCTTTTATTTACATAATTAAAATTTATTCACCCAATCCTCGACGATTAGGTGTCTAACATTCCCCCCTTTAATTTAAAGGGGCGTTTATGAGTCCAAGCCTCATTATGAATCTTTCAAACCTTTTTTTTCCAAGTGCTTTGGTGAATATGTCTACAACTTGCTCATTTGTGGAACAATGTCATAAATGATTAGTCTTGGCCTCTACGTAATATCAAATCAAATGAAAATTTGTGCTGATATGTTTTGTTTGATAATGGAATTTGGGATTCTTGACCAGCTTAATTACATAAGTATTATTAATATGAAGAGGAGTAGAGTTCACTTGTTTCTCTTGCAAGTCTTCAAGAATTTTCCTGAGCTACACCATCTCCTTGATTGCTTTTGCAGTTGCCACATATCCTGCCTTTGTTGTGGAATATGCCAGAACTAGCTATTTATGTGACCTCCAGGAGACAACTCCTAATCTGAGACTCATAAGATAGCTTGAAGTAGACACTCCATTTTTCTTATCTTCGTCAAAGTTTGAATCAAAATATCTAATCAAGTTGTATTGAAAATAACAAGAAGAAATGTTAAAAATAACATCTAGAAGAAAATCCTAATTTAATTTGTACTTGAATTAAATTAGGAATTAAATTGTAATTATAATTCTCATAGCAACTTGTAATAGTTAGCTAAGTTAATTTGACTTAGTTGGCTCAGTTAATTCGAGTTGGGAGACTCTCTAGAGTCATGTAGAGTGGTTCCTAAATTTTAGGGGCCTAGGTTGAGTTTTTTTGAGTTGTAATTATTTAATTCAATTTAACCGAGTTAAATTCAGTTAAACTAGTTCCAACTAATGGAGGGATTAGTAAGAGATTTAGTAGTGGGGTGTAGCCAACACTGCTCAACCAGTAAACTGAAGATTCACTCATAATTAACTCATGCATGTCAGATCAGAGAAAGACCAAGTTGAGATTGGAGTTCATGGACAATGTACTATTAGTTGTAAAATTATCTAAATTAAACAGATAGTGTATGCAATTAGAAGAAGGCCTAAAATAAATCATTCCTTAATTATAAAACTCGCTAATTTAACCATTCAGATTTCCTTTAAAAGGAGGAAGGAAGGCACAAGTTTATTCATTGTGTTGGTGAGCACGAGTTGGTGAGACCAAGCAATAGGAATCACAAGTTTGTGTGTGGAGCTTGTGAGGGCAAGGAATCAAAAGCTTGGAAGGCGAGGAATTTGGCTAAGTATTGGCCAAAGGCAGTTAGTTAGGCAGAGGATAGAAAATACTTGTGCAGGTTGAGCAGAGAATATTGTATTCATCCAAGGCTTGCCTAGGAAGTAATGAGATAGATAGAGATAGTGCAGAGGTTTCTCAGGGTTGAGCAAAGCATTGTAATCTTCTCATATTTTCTGATTAATGCAATATACATATAACCTGGGTTTTTAGTTGTGGCTTTCCCTAGGAAATCATTGTGTTATGTGTGATTGAATTCTTTCTCTTGTATGCTTCGTAATTTCATCGATCGTTTATTGTTCCCGTTGATGAGAAGTGTAGATTCAAGTCAATTGTTTTAGCATATTACAATTTGAAGTTTGAACCTACAAGGAATTTCTACATGGTATCATAACTAGATTTGTAGAAATCTCTACAAGTTGAAGTCATCCACTTGTGTATATTTGAGTCCAAAGTCTTGAGTTCCCTTCAAGTACTTTAGAACACTTTCTGCAATAGACCAATGTCATTCACAATTATTTTTCATAAAGTTGGAAAGGATTCCAACATCAAATGAATATTTGGTCTGGTAGTGGTAAGGTAGATAATATTGCCCACAAGTTGTCTATACTTAGTTGAATCCTCAAATTCATTCCCTTCTTTAGATGTGAGCTTCAAATTTTGTTCCATTGAAATGGACAAAGGATTGCATCCAAACATGTTAAACTTGTTCAACAATTCTCCAATGTACTTCGTTTGAGAAAGGAATATATACCCTGGAAGTTGAGGCACTTCAATGCACAAGTAGTAGTGAAGGTGTCTCAAATTTGTCATCTCAAATCCTTTCTTCAACTCTTTCTTTATGGATGCAATATATTTTTCATTGTTCTTCATTATCATATACCATGAGATAGACAATATTTTTGCCCGTTTTCTTGACAAACAAAGTTGTATCATCTAGATTAAAGTGGTTGAAATTTAATTTTAGAAGATGCTCAGTCAATTGTCAGTTTTAGGCCATATAAGGATTTGATGAGTTTCCGTACTTTCTATTCTTGTCCCTTCACAACCAAAACTTTTGGTTGAGACATGAATACATTTTATTTCAAGTCTCCATTCAAGAAATAAGTCTTGACATCCATTTGATGATATTTCCATCCATTTTGAGTTGTCAAGGAAAAGAGAGTCCGATGATGACCCATTTTTCCATGGGGGAAATGTCTATTCATATTCGTCACCTTTTTGTTGTGTAAATCATTTTTCCACGAGCCTTGCTTTGTACTTGTCATGTGAGTCATTTTATTTGTAATTGTTCTTGTAGACCCACTTGCAGCCAATTAGTTTGGTTCTTCCATTCATCATGAGAAGCAAGTTCTTTAAAGGAATTTGGTTCAAAATTAGTAGAAAAATTCAATTCACAGTCATATAAAACATCCATATCATCAACTAAATCATAATTATCTACATCACCTCCATCTTGTCTAGTGGAACTTCTAGTTCCTGCCTTTTCAACCTCAACATGATGAACACTTTCAAGTGTTTTGGTGAGCCATTTTGGTGGACCTTTCTACGATGTTCCAAGTTGTAATTTTTATTGAGATGGGGTTGCATCAAGATTTAGCCTTCCAATCCTTTCAATCACATCACTCAAAGGGTCTTCCTGTTATGGAGTGGCCAAAACTTCATGAGGGGGAAACAATATTTCAAAAGGAGAATCCACAGATTGATACAAAATAGGGATCCCCACTTCAAGATGTGGAATCTCATTATTAATTTCCTTTTAAAATTTTGTATGATTGAATCTAGCGAAAAGATCAAGTTGCCACTTAACAATGTTGTCAGTCTTAAAGATTCAAGAAAAAATGCATCTCTGGATAATAAAAACTTCTAATTTACCTCGTCGTAACAATGATATGCTTTAGTGGTATTTGAATACCCTAACTCTTTTTTGAATCCTTGCATCAAGCTTGCTTTTTTGTTCCTTAAGAATCAAGGCATAACAAGTGGAATCAAAGATCACATGATGCCTCGCTGAAGAAATGTGGCCATACTACATTTCATGAGGAGTTGTATGTATGAGCATGCTATGGACATATGTTTTTGAAATATATTGCACATAGAACTACATCAGCCAAACACATCAACCTTACATTTTTGAAAAACATCATTAAGAGAACCATATTTAGATAGTCTTGTTCATTCTTTCAACTACACCATTTTGTTGATGATTGTATGGAACAATAATTTGATGGTGAATCCCATGTTGGTGCAGATAGTTTTCGAATTCATTAGAGGTATATTATTTTCCATTATTAGTATGAAGGGAGCCGATAAGTGATTGTGCATCATTTTCAATCCATGCATGAGAATTTCAGAAAGTTTCAAAAGCTTATGATTTTCTTTTCAACAAGTATACCTAACACATCCTGGTGTAATCATAAGAAAAGTCATCATATATCTATTGCCATTTGGATAAGGAACATGCATAGGGCGACACTAATTAGAATGAATCAATGAAATGTGTCTACATGCACTAGTAGTAGAATCATGAAATGGTTGTTTGCTATGTTTTCCTGTGATACACGCATCAAATTGCTTCAGTTTCCTTAGAATAATTGGAAAACTAAAATCACTATTTTTTTTTCAACAAACAAATATTGTCATAATTAAGATGTCTAAATCTTGCATGTTATAAAATACTAGATTGAAATGTACATTCATTATACCGCTAAAGGCATGCATAGTTCTTTGCATGAGTATATGTTCCTTGCAACTTCAACAATATTTCCTTCTCTATTCCAATCATGACAATTGTATTGTTAGATGCTTTCCTTATCTCTACTTTGCTATCAAACATATGAATGGAGTGTCCTTGCTAGAAAATGTGAATAAGGGACAATAGGTTCTCCACAATTATGGAAGGTGGAGTACATCATGCAAAAGAAAATCATGAAGTCGAGGCAATTTAATCTTGATGGTGTAAATTCCAAATGGCTTGAGACTTGACTTGTTTGCAATGTACACTACTCCATTTACATTTTCACCAAGAACTTCAAAGAAGTCTTTACGAAAAGTCATATGACGGGTTGCACATGTATCAAGCAGTCATACATCTTTCCAAGAAGCAAATGAACTATGAAATAAATCTTTAGTTACTCCGATATTGCAATGGGAAACAATGTAGTGAGCAACTTCAGGTACTTTACCGTTTGTTGGGTCTAGTGTTTTACCTTTGTCCTCTTTGCAGTTTGGCTTGATTCTCTCCCATGAGATTTCACATGTGGATGCATATGTCCATCTCTATCAGAATGAATGCATTAGATATAAGATCTTTCTCCTTGATGGTGTTTACTCCCCTTGTCTCTGTGATAATTTCGTCCACGTCTTCTTCTATTATATCTTCCTTTAGGAGAATCACATGACTGATTCTCTATTTTTGTGCAAGGTACACTACTTCTTCAGGGGATTGAGATGTTGTCTTCCTCTTCCCAAAAGCTTTCCCCCATTTTGCAAACTTCTCCACAAGAGAGTAAAAAGTAATGGCCTTGAGTTGCACACTAGCTTGTAGGGATTTAGGAGAGTGAGAATGTGTGGGATAGAGAGCCTTGACAAAGGTTGTGAGAGGTACGTCCATTTGAACTCCAATGGCATTTACATAATGTATGATGGCTCTAATTTTAGAGGCTAGGGCCACAGGGTCATCATCTTTCAACTCAAGGTCGAATAGGTTGAACAACAATTGAACAACTTCCAATGTTGAGTGTGAGTCATATAGATCTTTTAACTTTTCCAATGCACCATAAGAACTTGTAATTGAAACTACATCATGACTCACCTCTTCACTTATAATTACAATAATTAGGGCATAAGTTTTGTTGTCCATGTCTCCTAAATGACTAGTTCTTTATCTGGTGTAGGCTTGGCAGGTGCATATTTATCCTCTCCTTCACCGATGCCTTTCCATAAGTCATTAAAGTTGAGGGTGTGCTTGATATTTTTATACAATTATTTGCAATCATACAAACAAATATACAATGGGCTTACCAACAATGAAGAATGAAAACATGGTATGAAAACCTTTAGATATTAGTGGGTGATATCTCTGAATATAAAGTGTCACCAAAGAAGAAGAGATGCCAATAACAATGACCCTCTAACGACCTTTCAAATGTTCATTAGTGTCATACCAATGAACCTCTAATACTTAATAACAACATACTATTCACTAATGAAATGAGGTATGGTCCATAGTCTTGTTGGGAGTCTCGGTCAATTTGGTGGGATTGTGTTTTCCTCTGACTAATATATCAAGTTTATCAACAATAGTGGTACATGATGGAACCACGATAAAAAAAAAAGATATGTTTATGCCAAACCATGATCATGATCCCCACGATAATTACAATAAGCAAAACCCCTCGCTAACAACAAAACTATTAGTCACAAAAAATATAAGAACCAAAGCAAGTCAAGCCTTAAACACAAGAATGACACAAATCATGGTAAATTCAGATGACATTATATTTACACAGGACTCAATAACCACCAAGTTTAGAAGCCCTTACGATTATCTTTGAGTAGATGATGTAGTTGATCAAATTCAAAAGGAACTTCTGATGCCTAACGAGTTTACCATGATGAATGTCACAAAACGCAAGGGCATACTTTGGTGCTTAGACAATATACACCTTTTGGTATTCAGAAAGCTCGAGTCTAGCAAGTTATCGTGAACATTGTTATCATTGACTACTAAAAATGATCTCAAATGTTTTTCACTAGTTGAAATGTGAAATTGGAGTGATAACCACTCCCTTGAGTTTGTAGCTGACAAGGTGGTAGAGCATTTGTTACAAGGCAAAGACGGCAGAGCAATTGTTGCATAATAATGCATAGAGTAACAAACAACCTCTTTGCATTTGTTGGGGCACGTCTAAGTGGGGGCAAAGATGGCGAAGGAGTGTAGAGATAGGTTTGAGCAGGGGAAGAGATGACAAAGGAGTGTAGAGATAGGTTTGAGCAGGGGAAGAGATGACAAAGGAGTGTTGCAGGGAGATATATCTAAACTTGGCTCTGATACCATGCTAAGCCAAGGAATAACTCTTGAATGATGGTATTGCATTGATGATAATAGAATTATATAACATTAGGGAGCAACCGTTGGGATTCATCTTCCAAGGTCAGTTCCTATTCAAATTGTTCATATTTTTCTTTATTTACATCTTACAATTTATTCACCTAATCCCCGAGGATTAGGTGTTTAACATAAATAATCAAATCTTCTAATTGATCTTCATTTAGATTTGTGTGTGGAGTTTCAATTATCAACTTAGTGCATTGTTACCAAGAACCCTACTTGGACGGACATGATCCCATTGCAAATGAGTGTGTGTGTACG
This sequence comes from Pinus taeda, assembly GCA_000404065.3. NCBI lineage: Eukaryota > Viridiplantae > Streptophyta > Pinopsida > Pinales > Pinaceae > Pinus > Pinus taeda. The sequence goes on from APFE031753973.1 coordinate 44,410, forward strand.
TACATAAACACCATAAATTAGACATGAGTACTTGCTTAACAAAATTAGTTTTATCGCCAATATACTTCTCAAGATCCATCCTTAATATCTTTGTTCTTGCAATTGTGGATGTCTAAGTCAATTTTCATTTAGAGGCAATGATTAATCTTCAAGCCAACCAACTGATTTGTTGGTCAACATAGGTAAAGTCCATTTATTATATGACCATTAACTAAAAAGTTTTCATTTATCAAATTAATTTAACTTGCAAATTAAAAAAGAATTATATGATTTACTCAATATATTAATAAACTCTTAATTGGCAATTACATGGTACAAAATCAATAGGTTAACCCATTCCATTATACATTTAAAAAACAAACACAATGATCTCATCGATAACGCATAATAGCGTTTTATGACTCAAAAAACCTTCATAGGGAACACATATTCCATGATATATTAATGTTATTAAAATTGTAATTAAGCTAATCTTTACAAAGGTGGAAAGGCTAAGTTGAGTTTTGCTCCACAAAATTGTGCTTAAACCCTCATAGTTATAGTAGAGTTAATGTTTTAAGTAGAACAAATCCAATGATGAGTGATGCCATTACATTGTTCAAATTACTTGAATATGTATATGATGTATGGAACTCTCAATGGAATTTCTTTCCTGTTCCAACACTAAACCCTAATATTTAATTATGGATGTTCCCCTCCTTCAATTATTAACTTTAATATATTTTACATAATTACATAAATTTATTTAATTTTTTTAAGTAAATCTAATCATCTTTATTATTATTTTTAATAAAAGAAACTAAGGTCCTGCATTAACGGGACGCACGTTGTGAATCGCCCATTAGGAATTTCAAAACTCAGCCAGTCAAATGTGACAGGTTTCACAAATTCAATGCCCATTTTCACAATTTGGTGTTAATTTAAAATAACTTGATAAATTTACCAATAAAAAATAGTTTTCCTGTAAGATTTCATCCCTTCCCATTTCTCATACTGTGGGTAATACGAAATCTACGGACAAAGGGTATATGTGAATTTAGTGGTTAACATTTATTAATTTACGTGTTTTACGGGTGCACCTGTTTTATTGGTCCAAAAGGGTGAGGTGTCATTTCGGGATTCTGAAGTAGAGACGGTGCGCTGGGAATCGAACCCGACCTAACAAAGATATGCAGGTCATAGACTACTACTTTTTTCTGTTCGATGAGGTACTGCCATGTAATGGTTTCCCATAATTAAATCCGGCGTTCAAAAAACGCCAATCCCAAACCAAAAAGACTGACACGACACCACACAGCTTGTCCACTTGTCCACGTCATATGTCTGGATTGGGGAGCTTGTTTATACGCTTCATCGTACATTCTCCGCGCTCCATTTTATAACCCTCCCCCTCTCTCAGAATCCCGTCACGAAACCCTCGCGTGGTGCATAACCATTGTGTATACTGCGTACTATTACCTACCGGGTGAGTTTCAGATCTGCTTCCATTACATCCATTTTCACGGAGATTGCTTCGCGATCCAGAGCTGCTTGCTGCTATTCATGCCGATCTATTTTTTTCTTTGAAATTAAACATAATGTGCAATTAAATGTTTGATGTTATTGTAGATTCAAATGCGTTCTCTTTTGCAGGCGAAGCTAGAAAAATGGTGCTTTTCAGCGTAAATAAGAAGGAAACCTCTCCTTACGATGGACAAAAACCAGGAACCTCTGGCCTCAGGAAGAAGGTAAAACTTCGTTAATCTCAGGGTCAATTCCCTGAGCTTGTTTTATTTGCTCTGAATCTTGACAAGTAGTTCACGACATGAGCTATTTTTGGTGGTAGCTTCGTTATTAACGTAGTGGAACACGGTGAATTGAATCCCAATGAAAATACATGAGATGAGTGATGCTAAAATTAATGTCTGGAATACTAAAAAATGTCAGTACGTAATACTCTGTTAATATTGCTTCCGGGGCTGGGAAAATTAAAACAGTAAATTCAGAGTGCTCTGTATTAGATGTCTACATTTCATTCTTAAAGCGCCGTGGCTATGCATGAGCTGAGAAAATAAGGTGATGAATAAGCTAGGTGTTAGTAAATGCTCAGCTATAAGTTTTAGTGCATGGTGCGTTTTAAAAAATTCAGGTTTGCTGCATCTTAATGAACGCAATTGACAGAAAGCTAATTTGGCTGCGATCTAGAAAGAAGAAGAACAAAAATTATGAGATTCAGCCCGATCGATTTGCGAAAGATCAAATTTAATAGAAATCTGAGAACCATATTTCAAAAACCAAATCGATGAGGATTCTGGAGATGCGCTTGTCTATTCTTAGATACACTAGGCACATGGTTTCTAGGTTCCTTTGTGGATGAAGTAGATTTGGTTTAGCAGTTTTGCTCGCGAGATAAACTCTAGCGAGCTTAAACAAAGAGTCAATGATAGTACTTGGCCCGCCTTTGTTATAATTCGAGCTGTTTCTGATGGTCAACTGCAAAAATAATTTAATTCTAAAATTCCAGTATCGTTGCATTTGCAAATATGAATATTGATCCAAAGACTAGGTATAGATGTTAGAATATATTGCATTTGCAAATATGCATATTGATCCAAAGATTAGGTATAGATGTTAGAATATATTTTAAAACTTAACAGCAAAAAAACTATATCATCATTCTTCATATATGGTATATCTTCCCCAAATGGTTTCCTTATGTATACAAGTACACTCATAAGTTTACCAAATGTTTGATTTCTGCTTATGATTATTAGTTATCCACAATACATATTTATTTTGGAGTTTTTGCAACCACAAGCCACCATGTAGCAATAGTTCTTAAGCATTTCCAGAGATTGCCATTCAAATTTTAATCACCTTTGCATTTATAAATGAAGATTAGTTAACCCTATTGTATATGGCATAGTTAAGTCAACGTTAGGCTAGAAAGGAATTATTTCTTTCGTTGTGGTTTTTATATCAACCAGCGTAAATCCATCTTAACCCCAGATCTAGTAAGCATTGAGTGGGATCAAAACAAAAAGAGATGTAGATCTCATAAGCACTAACTGGGATGAAAAAAAATAGAGATGTAACTGGGGACATATCTTGCGATAAATCAACTATGCAGCATTGTAGAGACTGCCAACATTAGGATAGGATTATAAACAACGGACAATTTCGACAAAACTTCGAAGTTGACATTTGTAAACTACAAAAGTCCAGCACAATAGAAAGGAATGTAACTTCCAAGGATCCTACCTCCCAAATTTAAGCTTGTTATATCATTTTGGTTCCCTATCTTATTGCTCAATTAAGAACTTACTCGCATCAACTTCGGTGTGAAATGAGACTGTGGAAAAGACCTAAAGAAGTGTGGGAAGAACGAGTGTGTACATTTTGCACTTCTAGGGCAGTGGAATCGGAAAAACATTTCATTTTGGAATGTGATGCTTTCAGAGACAATTATGGCAATATGTTAACATTGGTCTCTTGGCATTGTCTTTTTAGTGAGGGACTCTTAGAAGGATGGGCTAGCTCATCATCAATTTGAATAAGAAAAGGATTGATTTGCAAAAGATGAAGAGCAGCGACGCTGGTGGTCTCATAGACTATTTTTAGTCTTGTGGGCGTTAAAATATCATTCATTCATCCATATTTGGTGGCGGTTTTTAAAATATGACCACAAATACTCTAAATGTTCATTAACTGAAAAAGTCTATTAAGACATGGACATGATAAAACAGGTCAATGCATTGCATCAAAGGGAGCATAGGAGGCACATTTAATCTAATATCACAGTACTGACAACATTTACTACAACTGTGTGGCGATCTCATAATGTAATAAATGCAAAAGCATTGACTGTTGCATGGTGAACAAATGACCTAACTATCTTCAGCAACTACGTCATTTTCTCTCCAGCATTATCAAAAGGAATCATTGTTTGAGATTTTATGGTAATAGGGCATTGCTGCATGACCTTGGTTTGTGGTTTCGTTTTTATGGTAATAGGGCATTGATGCATGACCTTGGTTTGTGGTTTCGTAAAATTTGTTATTGATGTAATGTCACACCTTTTCATCCAACGATAATGCTCTTCCAAAAGGGATAAAATGTTGTTGGTTTCAGATGAGTCCTAAAAAATAGTTTTAGCTATTGCTGGTTATTCTTATGTGATGTTGGTTAGGGTGCTAGGTATTTTGTCTAGTTGATATGCAACATCCCATTTAGGGCTCAGTGGGTGCACTAGTAATATGTAGATCTAATTGGCTAGAAAAGGGAAATAATGCAATGCAACTTGTTTGTTATACGAGTTTACTTTTTGTTAGTGTTCGTTATGGTAGGACAACCTTTTAAGCAAGTTATGGACATCTTTTCCTTGCGAATGAGTACATGAAAGTGGCAAGTCCATTTACTCCTTTGAATAAAGAGTGGTGTTTCCCATTTCTTTCAATAGGTTTAACATCCAAAACTATTGAATGAAGGGCCCCATATTATTGTGCGAATAGTGGGTGGCATTTGTTGTAACATAGGGATCCACCGTGCTAAAAAGACAAGTTCCCAACGGTTGGCAAATCGGTATTGGCATGAGGGAAATCCTTGCTTGTATGGCATGGATGAATGCAATACTTTGTTGATTTGGAAAGGGTTCTTCATGAAACGATTAATTGAAAAAGGGATTTTGCATGTTGTGCCAAGAGTTGCACAATAGAAAATGAGCCTATGCAACAAGCACGAAGTGAGCTCCCCCATCATGTTTCATTGACAATTCCTGCAATCATGTTTCTGTGTCTCCCTTGATTGTGATTGTTGTCTTTGTGATGTCTTTTTAAATACAAGCTTACAGAATCAGAGTTGCATGCCTTTGCAGAAGATTTTATTCCATGCTAATACAACTTTTTGTGTAAAAGATCAAGTAAAAAAAAGAGGTCGTGTGTCTCTTCGATGATTCCACATGGCAACAATTATGAGATAAGGGTGGTTTGTGAAGTACTATATGCAATGTGCATGAAGAGCTTTGCCAATTAGTTGGAGGTGCTTGTGTGCTTTGTGGATCTCCTTGCTTGTGATTATTGTCTTTGTGATGCCTTCTCAATTAAAAGCTTACTAAATATAGTGACATATCAGTTGTTGAGGATTTAGCTCCATGTCTATATGACTTCTCAATTAAAAGCTTAATATTGTGGCATATCAGTTGTTGAGGATTTAGCTCCATGTTTATATGACCATGGGTCTTGGATTATTGAGCCGAGAGGCTCATTCTACAACCTAGGATGATGTGTAAGCCTGTCCATCCATCATCAAAGTTGAAATTTTGCTCATGTCGGCCAACATAATTTTTAAAAAAAATCTAAAAAAATAAAAAAATTAGATAACTATACAAAACATTTAAATAATGTGTGCTCATAAAAAAATTAGCAAGTGAAGAAATTGGATCCCTCTCGGCTCATGTTAGATCTGTATTTAAGATGGATCTATGCTGGTATAATGAAATCTACTTTGTTGCAACTTGGATCCTGTGTAGACTACGATATGTGTTTGATTTGTTTGACATTCTTCATAAGTTGGCTCATTAGAAAATCAAGTATGAGTTGTTTTGTTGCCCTTTTCTTCATCATTCAATAGGGAATTCTTGATTGATTAGGGTGCCTTTTGATTGAACACATGGAATTGCTCCTGCCACACCTGCTTCATTTTGTAACAAACATATCAATAATTTGTTGATCAAGAGGCACCCCATTCAAAGGTCTAGCCCTTTTATTGTTTGGGGGGATAGACCCCTTACACAACTCACCAAATTTTCTGGTACATGTCCAAGGCAATTTCAAGACCCACCCCTTTCTAATCATAAATAAGTTGAGCTTGTGTAGTTTGGTGTCTCCACTGTTGCCCTAAGTCCATAGGCGAACTTTAGACGATTTCAACGTTCTTTTCAACTAGACCCACAAGTTGTCAATGTTACCATCCTAGAGAAAATTCAGAGATGAGCAAGTGCTAAACAGATGCCTATACTAGTGTTGGGCAGTATGTGAGTTATTTTCAGTAAAATTACATTTCATTAGTGAATTTTGTTACCATTGCTTTTAACGGATGAGAAAATTAAAATAAACATCTTAATAACAATGCATTAGATGTTTAGTCTGTCAGGCTAGTGGTAAGTCGAGGTGCTTGCTACCATAATGAGCTAGGCTTGAAGCCTGGTGGGCGTGCCCCATTTGATACAAGGTTGCATTATAGTGGAAGTAGTGACTTCACCAATGTGGTTTTTTGTAATGCTATAAAGTTTCATAATGCCAAGGGCATTTCACCAGTGAAAAAAGAGCAAGACATCAGATGCTTCCATGTCACTAAATAGGACAAAATGAGATGATGAGTAAGCTGTGCACTAGAGGAATCGATGAAGCTTTGCAACTTCAATGGCTGCCCCTCTTTATCGTCTTGTAGGGAAGGCATTTCCCTAGGCTTGAAACAATTTAGTCAAAAGCGTTCGCAGGACGGCAGGCGCCCCCTCTCAGCCGGAGAAGGAATCAAAACTGGAAAGGGGTTCCATATGGGTTTTACTTTTGAAAAAAGGGTTTCATTTGTCTCATCTTCACCTGCAATATCCAGGATTGCATGGTCGGGGAAATGTCCACCAGGCATCCCTTTTTGGGTGTGAGCAGCGATCCCTCTTGCAGCAACAGGATGACGAGGAGATGGATTGGTTACCTGCACACCAAGCGACGCCGTCGACGCATTGCATCAACCAGTCTGACCAGAGATATACCCTAGCAACGGATTCGACGCCCACAAGCCGATGCCAGAGGGGACTGGAGCAGAGGGGCCTGCTGCATCCTGGTTTACAACAAGACAGGGGAGGTTCCACACAGATGTTTGGTGGCCGACAACAGCGAACCCAATAAAATGTGAGGCAATGACAGGTTAATTAAAAAAGGACCCATACAAACCCGATTCAGAGGAATCATGGCACAGACACAATACAAGAAACAAAGATGCATTGGGGTTTACAGAGAAAACACCCAATCCTATGGATTGCGGCTCCAAAACGGATGTTTCAAACTGCATGGGTGAAGAACTGATACAAATCATCAAATTGATTGGGGGCAGACATCACTACATGCGGCTCAGAAAGGGGCTGAATATACAAGAGTTAAAGAAGGAAATCCAGAACCAACTTGGAACCCCCCACCAAATACCAAAATCTGATATATACAGGACATAGTCTTCAGGATCTCCATACACTTCAGGAATATGGTATCTTCAACGATTCAACCGTCATTCTTAATCTGAGACTGCGTGGTGGATGCAATGGAGATAGCTCAAGAAATACAGGCTCCTTTTGTGACGCAGTCAAAGGAAAGGAAAAAAATGCAACACAAATCAACACCAACACCAGAGCTACCAGGCCCATATATTGTGGATCAAAAACTGGAATCCCCAATGCTACAAGTAACTCTGTCAGAGGTAATTGATCTACACACTGATCTATCCAAAAATGTTGTCATTTGTAGATTTAATGGGTTCTAGCCAAAATCCGATGCTCTGCATCAATGCATTTTCTCCCCTTGGTCACCCAACTGTGAAATACACCTATGCTCAAATGGTTTTTTCATAGTTAGATTCAACACATAACAAGAACGAGACAGTATTATCAATCAGGGGCCTTGGTTTTGGCGCAATGCTGGCCTCTTCACCACCCCCTAGTTTGCTGAATTTGATGCAAATACTATGAAAGTCACATCAATGCCTGTTTGGGTGAGGCTACATAACCTCCCTCTATACTTTTGGCATCACAAAGTTTTAATATCCATTGGGAATACCTTGGGGAAATTCCTAAACATAGATGAAGACAGAGTTAGCAGGGGAATCTTCACATTTGCCAAAATATGCGTAGAAGTGGACTCGAGTTAGGGGCTACCTGATCACATTACATTGAATTACAACAATACACTGAAGACTCAACCACTTGACTATGAGAACACAACATTCAGATGTCGCAACTGCATGCAAACAGGGCACCTCCAATACACCTGCCCACTAGCTAGAAAGGACCCCAAAGGAAATAAGAAACAACAAAAAAAGCCCAAAGGATGGCAGCATACCGACCTAATGGATGAAGAGAACATGCAGACAGAACCTACAGGGAACCAATTAGCACTTGACATACAATTGGAACAGAAATATACTCAGGAAGTAGATATCCCAGATACTCATTTGGGGCCAGACAATATACAACAACAACAAGAACCTCAGTTGGAAGTAGGCGACATCAAAAGAACACATGGATCTGAAGGGTCAGAATCTGACAAAGAACTTCCAATGAACACAATGGAAAATCAGCTAGCCATTATTGCACCCTCTCCCAACTCTGATGGTTGGCGAAGGGTGGAGAAGAAGAAGGGCAGAAAAGCATAGGCCAGCTTGATCTCATTTTTTTTTGTAACTTTGTCTCATGCTAATACATGGACAGCCATCTGCATATGCTTCAAGCATCTACAAAATGTAATTTTTTCATATGAATAAAATTACGGCTTTTTCTAACGGGAAAAAAAAAGAGTAAGCTATGCACTAGTATGTCAGAGATATAAATTATAGACTATACTGCATGATGATTCAGGCTTGCTGCATCATAATGAACGAAAGTGACAAAAGGTCAATCTGGCTGAGATCTTAAGGAATAGGAAAAATTGTAGGCCACAAGTAAGATCATTTTGATAAAGCTTTTGGTGATCTTTTTGTCTATTGTTGGGTAGTTTTTTTCTTATGACAAAAATTATTTATATTTGTTATGTCAAGTGTGAAATCAAAATACACCTTCGACTGCCTTGAAAGGGTCAAAAAGAAAAAAAAATGTCCCTGCAAAGTGTTGAAAGTTGAAACAACCTCCATCTATGTTAGATTTCTGTGGGCATTAGACTCAGTACCCATTCACAAACTAGATCTAGTAACAGTCTCATTGTTATTTCAAGTGTGAAATCAGAATATACCTTCGACTGCCTTGAAAGGGTCAAAAAGAAAAAAAACATTGTCCCTGCAAAGTCTTGAAATAATCTCCATCCATGTTAGATTTCTGTGGGCACTAGACTCAGTGCCCATTCGCACACCAGATTTGGTAACAGTTTCAAATTAACTTTAATGCAACTAATTAACTGAAACACATTGATGTGTCTAACTAAAAACAAATTATGCACAGCAGAACTTATAAAGCCAACAATTAGATCATGCACAAGTGAACACAAAATTTCAGCCCCAAAACACAAATCTTTTTAGTCCTTCAGGAATCTAGGGCTCCCATACCAGGGAAAATGACTCTTACATTGCTCATTAAAATACTGAATCACAAGGGAAAATTTACACAGAAAAACCCTTGTTTTGACCCACAAAAAATTACTTAGAGAAATAACAGTTGAAGGGGAACTTGTAACTCGCCCCCCTCTCGGCCCAACTCAACCCTCTTTGTTGTCAATGGGCCCTCTTGGCCTACTCAGCCTCTTCCACAAGATGCTCTCTTGTCGTCTATCTTCCACAAGCCCTGTCGGCCCTCAAAGGCCTAAGACATACCCCATCGTCTCCTCCACAAGATGCTCTCTTGCTGACCACCTTCCATAGGCTCTCTCGACCCTCAAGGGGTCTAAGGACTCGGCCTTCTCCTTCACAAGATGTTCTCTTGCTGAGCGACAAGAACGAATCACTCACCCTTGTCTATACCATGCGTCATCAAAATACCATGGGTCGTAGAATACCATGGGTCTATAGGTGCAAAGCCCCATCACTTAGCCCACTTGCCTCACACGTGAGAATATGCTTGATGCTACCCAAAACATCAATACTCCCTCTTAGTGAGGGATGTATTCTCACAATGTCACTTAGAAGTGGCTTTGCCTTTGAACTTGGGACACATTTCCACCCTTGATCTGCTACCATACCTGCTTCATATGACATAGAAGCAATTCCCACTATATGACAGGGACCCTTCTTCGAATACACCCTGCTCTCGGAAGCCTCTGCTCTTGAGCATTGTGCATGGCCATCTTGTACCATGGCTTTCTGAACCCAAAGGTTGTCTACCTTAGAGCTGTTGACTCCCTCTAAAGGTTGACTCCCTCCTGAGCTTGATCACTCCCTCTGAAGCCTGACTCCCTCTAACTCCAAATCGTAGGCCATCTCGACTCTCAAGGTCTTTGCTTGACCTTCACTCCCAAGTTTCTCACTTGGATCTCTAATGGCGATCTCAATGATCTGAAGTATTTGCTTGAGCTACAAACTCTAGCACTCCGTCTTAGCAAGGAATGTACTTCTGGAAGAACTACCTGGAACTGGCTTACCCTCTAGTTCTTGCGCACCTTCCCAAGCCTTGTTACCTGCCAAAACGGGTAACCCCATAGGAGAATTTTTTTCTCCTATTCTTCACATTTAGCTAGCTAGCCATGCAGCCCCTGACAACCACCACTAGTTGGTGACATGCCATTTCATCTTTGCCACCTGCATCAGTCATACGCCTTTGCACCCATCTGGAAAGAGCACATGAACGAAGGTGGACTTTTGATCAAAAGGTACTTTATTCATTTTGCAATTGGGTGGATATGCTTGTTTGTATTTGGGCATTTGATATGGATTATGGTGTTAAATGAATAATTGAAAACAAGGAAACCAAATTTACTTTCACCAATATTTATAGATTCTTAACAACTAAGCAGCAGAATAAAACTCCAGACATAAATATCGCACAAATTGATACGCTTGTTAACCCAGGAAACCCAAATGAGAAAACTTGCTTTTTTGTTGTGGTATTTTATTGATGGTTATTGAGCAATTGATCCATCACAAAGAAATCTGTCTCTTTGAGAACACACTTGTTCTCGTGCTGAACTAGCCTTGATTTGCCCTACAAAAACCTAATCTTGCTCCTTGATTCTTGCACACTAGCAACCCCTTATTTCCTTGCGCTCCAGTTCTCCTATTTTCTAGCACACTAGGCCCTTATTTCTTTGCAAATTAGCTCGTATTCTCTAGTGCAATTCTCCTCCTAAATTCGTGCACATTTGCTCCTTAAGAATGCACACCCACAAATAAAGAATGATCTCATAAAACTTGGGTGTGGATTGTGCCTTCGTCCTTCTCTTTATAGGCAAACTTCGATCCATGTAGGGAGACCCAACTTAATTTAGAAGTCGAGTTTTGATAGCGAGTTAACTGAGAGTCTAATTGATTCTCTATCCAATCAATACTTGGAGTCTTAACTCGTTCTTCCTTTAGTCAAAACTGAAGACTAACTCATGCCAACTCAACCTGTAACTGCCACCTTATCCTGTAGTTAAATTGATGAAGACTCCGCGCGTAACTAAAGCTCCAACTCTATGTATGTAATCTCGATGATTATTCCAGTAAACTGGAAATAAACTCATTGTAACTGAAGTTTGACTCATGAGCTTGCACTCATGCTAAGAGAAAGACAAACTCATGGTGTTTCTGGCTGGGTACAAGCCAAAAGACCTTCCATGTTACATTTTCAACACTCACTCTTAGCAAGGAAGGGATTCTATACAACTCCCAACTTATCTCTGAAATAGACAAAGCTACCTCTTGCCAATGCCTTGGTCAAGATATTTGCTGTCTGCTCCTTTGTTGGAATGTATAGTAGCTTCACTATCCCTTTCTGCACACAATTGTTGAAGTGATGATACTTGATCTCGATATGCTTGGAGTGATCGTGAAACACTGCATTCTCAGAGAGCTTAATGCAACTCTGATTTTCACAGTGTATCACAATAGGCTCCATCCCTTGTTTGAAAAGTCCCACAAGCAACTTCTTCATCCAGATAGCTTCACACATTGCCACACTGACAACGATGTACTCAGCGTCTGTTGAACTGAGTGCAACTGATCCAGGGTTGTGGGGAAACCCCCCCTGAATTCGCTCCCGGAGTGCACTTTGAGTGAGAGCGGATCGGGAGCGACTTGGGAGTGCGCTCCCACAAATTTTTTTCGCTCCCTAGCTTTCTTTGCAATTTTTTTTTCTCAAAGATGTTCCAAATGCGAATTGTTTTCAAAGAAACAATAATTTCTGAGTGGGGCAACTTAATATTCAAGCCTATGGCCCTAGTATTGATATGCAATTCATGGTAATGTTAAATTCTTAAAGTAAAGGCAAATCCTAACCCTAAGCACCAATAGGGTTGTGCCTCAATTTATTTTTGATCCCTCTTGTTGCTTTATATATTTAGGGTAAACATGGATCTATGCAGGTTTAGGCCTCAATGGGCACATTTCTAATTTGTAGATATGTTTTCCTAGAAAAGGGATTAATATGGTAAAACTTATTTATTATACAGGTATGCCTTTTCTTGGTGCTCATTATGCGAGAAGTTAATAACATCTCTATTTTAAAACAGCGTCCAAATTTCTATTGGTATGATAATATACACATATAACATTTTTCAGAAAAATCCAAGTGGTAGAAGAGTTCACCACCATAGTGCCATAAAAAGGCATTTGTAATACCTCCTTGAGAATCTAAAATACCAAAACTCATGGTGGATCATTGATACAAAATCCCTACCATATGAAGCAGTAACTACTTAACTATTGGCTTGAACCCATACATAAGATAATGATACAAAAATTAGAGCTTGCCACTAAGGGTGCACTAGAAGCATATATGAAACTATAAAATTTTTAGGCACATGGGTCCATTGCAATTGTAAGAGAAGAAGATTAAGTCGAACAACCTTTTGAGCATGAAAAAGGAAGCAGTATGGAGGAGGCAAGTAACTGCAAGAATTTAGGGTATATTGATTCACACAGAATAGTGGAGAGAGGAAGTAAATGACATTTTTTTTAATGATGCTGCACCAATACATTTCTCACACTTCATAAATCACTAGAGGTGATATATTGAGTACCCCTGGTTAGTTATGTAGTTTAGCAACCTAGCTACTACTGACAATATCTAACACCAGAGGGGTCGCATATTTAACATATGAATTGACATGAATATTAATGTCTTCACGTATCACATTATTGTGTATCACTACTCTTCCAATCACTCGTTAACATGAAATATCTTTTTTTAATTTAACTTTTTATCTGAATTACCCTCGGTATATATATTTACTTGCGTTGGGGTGACCACCAAAGTCATAAGGTTGAGACCCTTCCAGGGTTTTATGCATGTCCTAAATGGGACTTCACGACCTACTTCTCCCTTAAGACCAGGTATGAATCATGATAACACTGATTGAGATGGTTCAGCAACTTGGATCGTCATATCTTTGAGAGTTGAGTTTAATTTTCCATTTTTCAGGGATAAAAGATTTTAATGTGTTTGGTAGCTATCGCAATTCTGAATAAAACATTTGCTATCACCTTTTACATCTTTCTAATAGAGGACCATCCTTCATATGTTTTTGGCAAAGCTCAAGTGGCTCTCTAAGGGAGCTTGGTGGTGTTCCTGCTTTCTCTTTTGTTCAAGGCTAAAACATGGAAGAAAAATATGGTCCTTGTAGAATAAGGTGCACCCTTGTAACTTCCAATATGGGAAAGGCTATTGTTTGTTGTAGTGAGTGAGGAGTTGTTGAGAGGTGGGATTGGACATTGTCATAGACTAGAAACCCAAGATGGTAAGGATATTGAGATGGTTGAGCAACTTGGATCTTCATATTTTTGAGAGTTCTGTTGTTTGATTTTCCTTGCTTTGGGTACATATGTTTTTAATATCCAAGTCTTGGAATTTGTAGATCTATTTGTATTATATTCCTGCAAAAGATTTTGCCAAGTAATGGAAACAGTGAAGAATGATGATTCTTCACCCAAAACTTATTCCCATGGAGATATTGCCTTGATTTAGCTGATACATGTAGGATAACCAAGATTATCTTTACCATATTTGTTCTTAATGTCTATCCTTAAGGTCAACTTTTTATTTTTGCATTGAGTGGCAAGGTGCATCTACAGCATATGTATATGTGTCACATCTGGAACGCTAGTAAACTAAATTAAAAAAATGTGGTCTTTTGAAAAGGAGAAACTAAGAATCCAAACAAAAATAACAATACTAAAAATCCCCCATAATAAGATTAAACTGCAAAACACCCAACCTAGTTCTGACCATAATAGCTGTAAAATGAACCAACATAGATCCATCTTAACCTAAGTCACATGATTCAGGTTTGGGAAAGATTAGGTTTTGGTTTGAATTTGAATTTTTTGACAAGGTTTGGATCTGGTTAACATAAAGTGGTAACAAATCAACATCAATAAACATAAAAAATGTTATGATGGACATGGAAACTGTGAGGCCAGATTATGGACTTGAGCTGTGACAGAAGGTTACGAGTTTGAGCCGTGGACTCAGTCAACGACTATGAGGTTCAATGAACCTCAATGAACCCCAATTTTTTTTAGATTCGCTGAATTTCGAACCTAGGTTGAAGTTCGGCAAACCTTGTGACATAGATCTTAGCTGTGATATGTTTTCTGTTAGATGTCTTTTTGATCCTTTTCAGTGCTTAATAGATACAGGGTTAAGATGGATCCTGGTTATATTCCAAGTGCGTGAGGGTGACTAACAGTAATGCTTGAGGTATTGCTTTGATCAAGACAGTAAAAAATTGGTGATGTAACATAGCTGTTGTAATTGCAACTTTTAGTTCGAAATATGTTTGGCCTCATCGGACTATTTCAAGGCATACATTTTACACCACCATAACATGGAGAAATAAGATGTGAGTAATTTAGATGTTGTCCGGTTATGCTTAAGGATCCATGGAGACATTACTTTGGGGTTGGGTACTTCTGGATTCCGTTACGAGAGATGATGTCCTGGATGGTCTAGAGGTTGCTTACTGAATGAATTTTTTGTGATAATATGGTGGTTAGTCTATTAATAAGATGCGAACCACCTCTAATCTGGAACAGGATAACCTATTCCTTATGATTGCATCAATTACTGTACAAGTGAAAGCTGCAAAACGAAGAACCTAAAGATCATGATTTTCGTCTCATTATTCACAACTGTGTTTGCCAACGAATTAGGGAAATAATTGGCACCCTTGAGTTTGTTAGTATTTGATGAAGAATTATTTACCTGATTAATATTGTTGGCATGACTAATGTTCTTATATTTACAGACTGGATATTCATAACAAGTTTCTGTGCATTGTTTGTTTGAAGCATCCAATTTGTGCCATATTCTTATATATATTGCCTCATAGAGAATAATTCAAATATTTGTTTATTTAGTCGCAACGGATCAAATTCAGTGAAGTTTTCATTGATTAAAAAGGAAATTTTCAAAAATCTCAATGAAACTTTTGTTAGAGCAGAAGTAGAAGTATAAAATTGCAGTTTTTGGCTTTCTTTGTCATATTATAATGTGCAGCCACTTCAGTCAACTGTCAGAGAAATACTCTGTCCATACTTTAGTTGGTTAGAATATCTGTTTGGTGTGGTCTAACTTTTTCATTACTGTACTTGCTTTGTGTCTCCTCAGAATTAGTTATTCTTCTGAGCTTTCACGGAGCCAGTGTCTTATGCACTTGCTGTTTCTTATGGCACTTTGTACACTTTTGTTTCAGCATGCTACATTTAGATTTCAATTTTTTATATGCCATCTCATATATGTTGGCTATTCATCGCAAGCTATTGCTTCTTTGTATTGGTCCATCTTATATGTAGAATGCTATTGACTGAAGTTTTTAGGTGAGGCTATAATTTTTTGTTTCTTATTTTCAGGTCACAGTCTTCAAGCAACAGAATTACTTGCACAATTTTGTTCAAGCAACTTTCGATGCACTGTCAGTGGAGAAAATAAAAGGCAAGCCTGTTCATTCATTAATTGATATGGAGAGCATAAAAGTGCCTTGAATGAGTTTGTTAGGCTATGATGTCATCTCTATCTTCCCCATTTGCTGTTGAGATTAGAACTTATATGAGATTTTACCAATTACCTACTTTTATTTCTTATCTCGGATTCTACCACCTCAGTACCTCTCTGTTTTGCCGGTTGCATAAATAGCCATCTTTGATGGTCATTTTGGATCTTTCATTTTTATATCTTGTGTTGGTACCTCCTCTGACATTCAGCGTGTAGTTGAACTGATTTACATATCTGCAAGGGAAAATTCTGGGAAGTAGTCTCTAGGATTTGTCAGGTTTGTAGGTTCCTTGTTCTTGTGTAGTATGGCAGGCACATTTATCATCAAAGGGAAATATATCAGTCTAAATCCTTTTGTCTAGACTCTAAGCATAACTGTTGTATATCCATTCTCTACTAATTCATGCATCAAATAGATGTAACATGATATGGTGTAAAGAAATACAGACATGTTGGTAAGATGAAAAAAACCACAAGTTATACTTCCACTTGAAATACCATAGATGATATAAAGCAGTATCTCAAGAGAAAATTATCTTTAGAGCATCCACGTTTCATTTTCACAAACATTGGCTGGTTTTAAATGATAAGTTAAACAATGATGTAGTTTTGAGTGATTTCAATGGGTGTTGACTATAGTACCATGGAAATGCAAGATTTTTCCAGCATTATGAATTGATACTTCCAACCACATTTTCTTTTAAGGGCATAGCTAAGATGAAATGGATGCCAACAATGTTGAGGAAAACACAGGACTTTGAGAAAAAATGCACCGATATGAAGGCAGCTTCAGCCGCAAATTCAATTACTGATTGCAGTCATGGTTAACATTCTGGCCATAGCTCCATTATTTCACAGGTAAACCAATGTTCCACCAAGGCTTCAGGATAGGGAGATGTGGGTGTGGGGAGATGCCCAAGGGGGACGTGTGGGAATACCCTCAAATTTTAGGGAAATTTCTAGTGTTCCGCGGGGACCCGTCTCCCATTGTAAGGACCTGCGGTAATGCGATGTGAAACGACGAGCAATGGCTAAGGCGTGCGAGTGAACGGTGATGAAATGCGCGTGGGAGTCTTGGCTAAAGGCGAGTTTATACCGTGGGGACGAGTTGGCATCACCCACGGGCCGAACTCATAGACTTAAGCATTCGGGCGAAGGATGGGTTGGCAGTCCCGTGCGATGGGCGGGCCGACCAAACGAAGGCGAACGAATTGGCAAGTTTGAGGGCGTCCGCTGAACGAGTTGGACGAGTCGGTTGGGTGGCACGACTCGCCTAACCGCCCATATATATGGAGGGCGTAGGTTGGAGCATTGGAGCATCAAGCAATCGGACATCACTCGCTCATCGAAGGAAAAGTGTGAAGGGTGGAGAAGAGCCGTAGCAAGGCGCAGGTTATGCGCCCGCTCATTGGGCGACTCTACACGAAGGTTGGCACGAAGTCTTGGTGACGGGTCGAAGCACGGGTCGTGGGTTGCACGAAGGCGCCTGCCCGTCGTTCGGGGGTAAACACGGGTGGAGGGTGCGTGTGGGCGCCCGCCCGCCGGTTGGAGACTCGAGTGGAGGGTGCGTGTGGGCGCCCACCCGCCGGTTGGAGACTCGAGTGGAGGGTGCGTGTAGGTGCGCACCCGTCGGTTGTAAGTGTGGATGGAGGGTGCACGAAGGCGCTCGCCCGCTGGGTAACACGAGTTCAGTTGAGGAGCTTGGGTGGAGGGCCGTGTGAGGGTGTGCTTGCCCGACTCGGGCAAGGAGACTTGTGTGTTGAAACGGTGAACGCGGTTAGTATCTGTGTGAGGCTGCACGAAGGTGTTGCCGAGTGGAAATTTGGCTAAGTATGAAACTTAGGGGTTTCCCAGGTATACATGTAAAATTGTAAAAGTTGTATAATATATTGAAATCAGGCAGACTCATTGTTCAGGGAGTTGCCCCTCCCTTTATACTGTTGCAATTGTGTTCTTTATGTATAATTGCTGTGGATAATGAATGTGTATGGGTGTTCATTAGTATAAAGGAATAATAATAATACTTGGTGAAGAAAAATAAACTAAGTATCGAACGTTAAGGCGTAGTCCATGAACCAATGTTTTTAAAACCGGAACCGGTGATCAGACCGGTCCACCTAATGAACCGGTTTACCGACCGGAACCGGTCTAACCGGGACTGGTTTGGTCTAAACGAACCGGT
>APFE031753973.1:64503-81901 GCA_000404065.3 Pinus taeda
AGTAAAAGGATGAAAATGAAAATTAAAGGAAATGTCACTTTTACTTTAAGAATTTAACATTACCATTAATTGCCAACATTGTTAGGGTTGAAACACCCTTAGTTCCCCCCCCCCAAACCCCTGAACATAGTGAAAAATATGCTTTTTTAACTTTATGGTGGGCGTGCCTAAAACCGGCCGGTTTAGGACAAAACCGGCCGGTTTTCACCGGTTAGGGCAAAAAACTGGCGAAATGGCCTTCCTAACCGGGGTTTTTGGCCGGTTTAGACCGGTGGCCTTGCTATCCGGCCGGTTAGATCGGTAACCGGTTTTTAAAAACGGTTTTGAAAACACTGCCATGAACATAAGTATTGGTGAAAAGAAAGTGTTCGGTGATGCCGCACCTCGTTATAAGCGGTTGAAAGACTACCGTAGATGTAGGGGCGTGATAGTTGGTATCAGAGCAGCTGATTCAGGCATTGAAGGTTGAAGCTGCTACACATCTACACTGAAGTGCAGATGGTATCAGAGCATAGCTGATTCAGGGCATTGAAGGTTGAAGCTGATACGTACCTTGACAGTTGGTGTTTGAGTAGGGTTGCTCGTGACGAAGTGACAGTGGAAACAGGTACTTGCAGGTGAAGGAAGCTGATCTCACTGACAGGTGGAATAAAGAGGTGGTTCAATTTTGCAGGTAACTGGTGAACGCTGAAAGGCAAAGATGGTGGATGAACCTATGACAGGTGAATCTAGCCATAATGCAAGTGAAGTTTTCCGGTACAAGGTGTTGGAACAAATGGGTAGATGGAGTTTTAACTGGGTTTTGATGAAGGCTGAGAATATGAAGATTCGGGAAGGCTGTTCGGGACTAAGGAGGGAACTTGAAGAACTCAAAAGCCAATGCGGAAGTACGATAGATGGTGAACTCAAGGAACTTGATGAGGAGATTCGACAAAAGTGGTCTTGGTCTTCAAGAGCTCTTGGATGAAAGAGCCCGGTTAAGGAAGAAAACTGCCATGGTGGAAGCTGAAATCAAGCAAATTGAGGAGGAGATAAAGAAGAAGCTTTTTGGTAAGAAGGTTGTTGTTATTGAACAGGATGAGCTCGACTACATTGACAGGCTATGAACTCACTACCGTGACAATCCAGAGGATGTTCGGAAGCTTAGTTCTATGAAGGTAGTCAATGGGCACTTGGTTGATGCACTTGAGCAGAAGATGATGGAGGACAAACTTGAAGGGAATCAAGCTGAGCTAGGATCGGGTTGCTTAGAAGAGCCAAGCAAGGAAGTGAAGTACCTTAGGAGGAATGTCAAGTTGGAGCACAAGCCAATTGACACTTCTGAGGCCAAATTCTTGAAGAAGGTTGCTGATGTAAGACACAAGATAAAGCCGATAGAAGGAGGTGATGCCTTGAAGTTGAGTTTTGTGCAGGTGACCGTGGAAGGCAAGAGATTTGCAGCTTTGGTGGATACGGGGGCTACTCATAGCTTTTTAAGTAGGAAGGTAGCAAAGTCTTTAGGAAGAAAGCTAAGATGGAGAGAGAGTGGAGTGCTTTCAAAGCAGTCAACTCTACCATGAAAGCTGTTACTGGTGTGATGGAAAATGCTCAAGTGAGAGTGGGATCGTGGTTTGGGAAGTTGGACTTGAGGATCGTGGACATGGATGATAATTCTATGGTGCTGGGGCAAGATTTCATGAGACTTGCACAAGACATACCAATGGTGTACCGAGACATTCTCTTGATCACAGCTGAGGGTAGAACCATGATGGTTCCAATGAATAGAAGGAGTTGCTTGGGGTATAGACCGAGGATGAATTCTATGACTTTGTATCCCAAAGATCCGAATGTGAAGCATGAGGATGTGGAGCAAAGAGGACTCGGGGGTATGACTCAAACAACGAAGGAAGGGAAGTTGATTGACTTTGTTGCAAGAGCGAGGAAGAAGGAAGCAAGTGAGAAATCAATCTCACGAACCTTGAAACACTTGACAAAGACATCTTCCACTGATGATCTTCACAATGGAGTTGCAAAAGAAGGGAGTTCGAGTACTACTTCAGAAGCAGTGGTTGAAGAGGATTATGAAGGTAGGGATCCAGCTGGTATAGTGTATTTTTGCAGGTATGTTATGGCCATATATGACTTTCAGTTGATGAAAGCCAAGCTTGGGGAGCTTGGGTGTACATGTGAGGAGGTTGAGGCTGTGCACAGATACTTGAGGACACAACATCAGTCTGATACATGGGTGGACGAGAGTTAGCGAGGAAACTTCCTGGCCCTCCTTTCTCTATAGACAACCTTAGAGATGGGTTGGTGCAAGGACCTTGATTTGGAAGGGGCTGCATCACCTTAGCAAGGGGCCTTGGGAGGAGGCTTCTTTATGACAAATTGCAGATTTGGATGCAGATGACTAGATGTTGGGATGGAGTCTACTTGGGTTGGACATCATGGACAACTAGAGTCATGGACATCAGGTTGGAGACACGAGCATGACAGTTTATGCAGAGACATTATGTAGGAGCATGTGTAGAGGTGTCATTCATGGATATCCTATGGGGAATGCCGAAGCAAAGGATGTTGTGCAAATGCTGTTATGACATGGAGATGTATGAGCCAGTGGAGAGGTTGTACACTCTTGTGCAACAAGGCAATGGGTTGAACATGTTGCAGATGGGATGGAGATTCCATGGACCTGAGCGTGGAAAATTGAACAGATTCTTGATGAGTCCGAGATGTAGCGGAAGTCAGAGGAAGACTGATGGTGGCATAAGGATGTGCATTCTTGTGGTTTGGACGTATGGTTGGATTAGCTACCCAACTAGTTCGAGTCATGAGGGGTACCAGTGTGCAGATGTGTGTTAGTATCAGGCGGAATATCTTGACAGGCAGCCTACGGAGGGACGACACATGGTGGAATTGGTTGTTCTACATATGTTGCAGGGATGTTTGTAGTATGTGGACTAGTTGATATCATGGATAGGATTGTTTAGATATGAAAATCTTGGTGGCAGGATGGTTACCAGGAGTGACATATTGTTGAGGACGATAATGACTTCAGGTGGAGGAGGATGTAAGGACTTGCGGTCATGCGATGCGAAACTACGAGCTATGGCTAAGGCGTGCGAGCGAACGGTGATGAAATGCATGTGGGAGCCTTGGCTAAAGGCGAGTTTATATCGTGGGGACAAGTTGGCATCACCCACGGGCCGACCTCATAGACTTAAGCATTCGAGCGAAGGATGGGTTGGCGGTCTCGTGCGATGGGCGGGCCGACCAAACGAAGGTGAACGAATTGTTAAGTATGAGGGCGTCGACTGAACGAGTTGGATGAGTTGGCCGGGTGGCACGACTCGCCCAACCGCCCATATATATGGAGGGCGTAGGTTGGAGCACTGGAGCATCAAGCAATCGAACATCACTCGCTCATCGAAGGAAAAGTGCGAAGGGTGGAGAAGAACTGCAGCAAGGCGCAAGTTATGCGCTCGCTCATTGGGTAGCTCTACTCGAAGGTTGG
This sequence comes from Pinus taeda, assembly GCA_000404065.3. Classification (NCBI taxonomy): domain Eukaryota; kingdom Viridiplantae; phylum Streptophyta; class Pinopsida; order Pinales; family Pinaceae; genus Pinus; species Pinus taeda. The sequence goes on from APFE031753973.1 coordinate 67,997, forward strand.
CACGAAGTCTTGGTGACGGGTTGAAGCACGGGTCGTGGGTCGCACAAAGGCGTCTGCCCGTCGTTCGGGGGTAAACATAGTTGGAGGGTGCGTGTGGGCGCCTGCCCGCCGATTAGAGACTCGGGTGGAGGGTGCGTGTAGGCGCCCGACTGTTGGTTGTAAGTGCGGGTGGAGGGTGCACGAAGGCGCCCGCCTGCCGGGTAACACAAGTTCGGTTGAGGAGCTTGGGTGGAGGACCGTGTGAGGGCGCGCTCACCCGACTCGGGCAAGGAGACTTGTGTGTTGAAATGGTGAATGCGGTTGGTATTCGTGTGAGGCTGCATGAAGGTGTTGCCGAGTGGAAATTTGGCTAAGTATGAAACTTGGGGGTTTCCCAGGGATACTTGTAAAATTGTAAAAGTTGTATAATATATTGAAATCGGGCAGACTCATTGTTCAGGGAGTTGCCCCTCCCTTTATACTATTGCAAGTGTGTTCTTTATGTATAATTGCTGTGGATAATGAATGTGTATGGGTGTTCATTAGTATAAAGGAATAATAATAATACTTGGTGAAGAAAAATAAACTAAGTATCGAATGTGAAGGCATAGTCCATGAACATAAGTATTGGTGAAAAGAAAGTGTTCGATGGTGCCGCACCTTGCTATAAGCGGTTGAAAGACTACCGTAGGTGTAGGGGCGTGACACCCAGGGTCGGGTGCATGCACCCCTTGCATCCTGCGCACTCGGGATGGGGGGATGTCTAGGGAAACGTTTCCCCACGTTCCCCCTTTGGTGAGACGCAGAGAAATGTCGGGGGAGGGGGGCGCGACTCCCCAAAAGGGGGATGCTTGGGCCCCCCCTCAAAATGGGCTATGTGCCCCCCCTTAAATTTGCTTGTAAACAATGATTTATGACATGAGAAACCTAGTATTTGACCATATTGCCCTACTAATGCTATGCAATTCATGGTAATGTTAAATTCTTAAAGTATACGTGACATTCTCCTTTATCTTTCATTTTCATCTTTCTACTTAAATTTTTAACATTGCCATGAAATGATTCAGTATGTTTGAGAGTGGTTCCAACCTCATTGGCTTTCATATGGAGAAAGTAGAATTTTAGATCTCATTCAAAATCTAGCAGACTTAACAATTTTTCAGGAATTTAGGATTCGATGGATTGCAATGTTTCCATTGCATTTTGTCATGTACAAGGGTATGTAATTAGTATTTAATCAAGAGCACCAAGCCCTCTGTGTACTTTAGAGTGACTTTTAGACTCATCACTCCACAATTTTTGAGTTTTAGTTATATTAATTTACTATTCCAGTCTTCAGATTTCAGTATTCATTATAGTTTATTTTGCTTAGTACTAATTAGATTCTAGAATGATGAATGATGAATTTTAATTTTAAATCAATTTAGAATTTAAAATGATGAATTACGAATAAAAAATTTAAATCAATGTAGATTCTAGAATGGTGAATAATGAATGATGAATATGGATCAGAGTATTTTATTATTTAATCTCATGGTCTATGGATGAATCATGTATGTATTAGTAAGGATGATGAGCATGGATCAATGTATTTCATTATTTAATTCAATTATGTATCTTTCATTGTATTTATTCTCTCATTATTGAATATGAATTTGAAATATATATATAATTGTATTTATTCTCTCATTATTGAATATGAATTTGATATATATATATATATATTAAAAAAGAAAAAATTATATACCCCGATGCCCCTCCGTCTTCTCTAAATTTCCTTAAAAGTTGAGGGTACTCTCACACCCCTTGTGCGTCTCCTCGCACCTGCGTTTCCCTGTCTTGGAGTCTTGGTGGAACATTGGAAATTGTAGGGGGATGCTGAAGTCAAATTCATATTTGTTGATCTTTGAGTAGCTTGGGAGGTACTCCAAGCCCTAGGGTTCAGGGTTTGGAGGTTGGAGCACCACAAGAGTCACTTGTGGGCTTGGAACCCAAGGTTGGGGTTTTACACCCATCGATGTTTGGGCCAAAACCATGGAGCATTATGGACATGTGATGGATGGAGATGATAGAGGACAGTAAGGAGAATCCAATGCTTCGAGAATCATCGTATTTTGAGATGCCCTTGATGAGTTATGAATTTTTGAAGTTGACAAATGAATTTTTGGCACATAAGTCATGTAGGCTTGGTGTGAATGTGCCAAGAGACATGTCTATTTGATAACCCTTCTAAAGTGTATAAATAGGTGTACGGAGGTCATTTAGGCATCCAAATGTGCAACAAAACATAAGATTTATTGATTTGAAGTAGCGACAATCTATGATGACAAATTTGAGTTGGAGAGAGGCTTGTTTGGCATCTTTTTGATGGATTAAGAGGTATGGGCTAGTACAGGGAGGTAGTCGCATGCCTAGAGTGAGTTCTGGACTGCGTTTTGGGTTTCTTTTGTGTGGGTTTCTTCCCTTGTGCAGGCCGCAACTCCCAGATGATAGAACAAGTAGGCCGCAACCTAATAGTCTCTGAAATAAGGTGCCGTGGAATTGATGTATGACACAACAAGGCCACAGACCTTGTTTCTTTGAGTAGGAGGAGGGCCGAGGAAGGTTGCTTGGGGCTGGTATTAGCCCATAATTGGAGTAGATTGTGGGAAGAACTTAAGAAGAGGAGGCCGCAGCTGTACGAGATCTTTTGGAAGAGAAGGAGGGGCTGACAAGGGACTGTTAGTAGCCCTAACCAGTCCATTGATGTGACAACAGTGCACAATAGTTCAGAACAGTGAAAGGTATGCATGGTTGATGTGTTTTGTTGCTAGTTGGATGGTCCATGTGTGGAGGAATTGTAGTAGCCTATGGGAGCCAATTGGAAGGCTTAACGCGGTGGTTAGAAGCTTTTCCTTGGAGCAAATTTCACAGTGAAGGATTGGGCATCATTGGATTGGTGGAGGGCAGCATGTTGATGGCCCAAAGTAGCCCTTGATAAATAGTCATAATGAGAGCTTGATAGTTGAAGGTTGGGTGAAGGATTGAGCCTAATGTGTAGCTCTTTGATGGACGAAAGAAGCTAGTAGATTGGCAGATTGGAGCTCAGGTGTTGGCCAACCTAGAAGAGCAGATTGGATCAGCCCATGTTCATTGTAGCAGAAGCGACTTGTAGTAGTGATAGGTGGCAGCCCTCCTGGAGACTCTATGTGTTGTGTTTTGATGGACTAAGGGGCAGCTAGAGAGCAGGATGAGATACAACATAGAGCCTGTAGCGAGAGTGTCATTGTATCTTGTATCCCTTGTATGGGAGCCCTAGACTGTTGTATTACTCAGTTAGTTTAATATAATGAAGATTGGGTTGTTGTACATATTTGTACAATATTTTGTAAAAATTTGTTTATACTTATGCATGTGTGATTTACTGCTTTATATTTTCCGCTGTGCAATGTTGCTTTTGTTGAGATTCTTGGTTTGGTAGCGTCAGAGATTCTAAGAGTCTATCCTAGACCCAAGATTGTGGAAAGTCAACAATATTCAACAATGAAAGCATAATAGATTAATAGTAATACTTTGATCCACACATAATTGAATTAAATGATGAAATATAATGATCCATACTCACTATTGATATTGATATATCATCATTCATATGACATACTCATCATTCATCGATACCATGAGATTCAATAACAAAATTCAATAATGAAATACATTTATCCATATTCATCATTCATCATTCTAGAATTTACATTGGTTTAAAAACTAAATTCGTCATTCATCATTCTAGAATCTAAATTGAAAGCAAAAAAATTATACCAGATACTAAAGTTTGAAGATTAGAATAATAAATTATTAAATTCAAAATTGATATAACTCAAAGTCTTAAACTAAAGAATAGTAAAGAGTGACGTATCAAGAATTAGTCTGAGAACATCAATAGCTAGAGTCACGACTTAGAATTTAAAACTGAAAATTAAAATTGGATTAAAACTGAAAATTAAAAAATGGCCAATGAGCATTGAAAATAAAATCAACATCAAGGAGTTAATGCCAATGATTTGTCCTCTACATCCATCTGTTGGATGAAGTCATCCAGACCATCAATGGGAATGTCACTATCTGAGTCAGAGTCACTCTCGTGTAACCAATGGACTCCAACCAAACTATGCTGTAGCTCATCTGGTCCATCCTCCTCATCTATTTGTGCACCATCCTTTGGATTCACTTCCCATCGTGTTGCTGGTCCCCTTCGATAATCTGGTGCCTTCCTATGTGTTAGATGTAGGGAACTGTGCATTGCAAGTAGCTTCTCTGCTTTTTCAGAGGAAAGTCTATTCCTCTTAATAGAATGGATGAAGTAGAGGAACGAGCAATCTGAGACAATTAGCAAATAGCAAGTTGTTGGATATCTGGAGCATAATCCCCATGCATGGTCCACCAACCAATGGGGTCATCTCGGCCTAAGTCATTGCGACCTTCCTTCACATCAGGTTTTTTGAAGAGACCATTGAGACTTGCAAATTTCATTCATTGTCTCCTAATTGTTCTCCCTTCTTCTCGACTATACATCTTTGTAATGGCAACTCAAAGTCCATTTTTGACCTCTAGATCTTCAATCAATGAGAAGAATTCTACTAGTCCTTGCCACATACCATTTTGTGTTGAGAGCATATGCTGCCAAGTGCAAAGGTGTATTCATTCAATCCCACCTATGTTGAATAATGAGTCGAATCTGGGTCGTATAGAACTTTAAGGAGGGATCTTTCTCACAAATGGCTGCCTTCACTTGACCCAACATACTATCAAAAGTCATAGATTTCTCCAAGACAGATAATTTGCGTTAGTGTAGCAAATGACCTCAACTATAGGACGTAAGAGTGACATCAAATAGCCACAATCTGTCCACCAATTCTTATCCAATATTTGAACCTTGATTTTCTTCTCTTCCCCTCTCTTGGATTCTTCCCACCCGCTCCAACCTGGAGTCACAACCATGGCTTGCAATGCCAATTGCACCTCCAACATCCTCTCTAATAAAAGAAAATAACTAGCATATTTGCTAGTCTATAGGCTTGAGGAATTACTTTCTCGCTTGAAACCTGTACATGGCTAAGGAGGTGTGGTGATTGCAAATAAACATTTGCACATTTCTTGCAACTGTCACCAAGTTAGATACCCATCAATTTTGCCACTGTATTTAAGCGTATTGTTGAGTGCATGCACACAACAAAGGGTCCAAAATATATGCCTGTATTTACTCTGAATCATTAATCCTGTTGATCTACACATTGCTATTGCATTTGTCACAACCTGTACAACATTTGTAGGCCCAACCTTCTCTATAGCATCTCGAAGAAGCTCAAATTGGAAAGTTTCATCTTTGCACTTTCCAGAACAACAATCAATAGTTCTAAGAAAGAAAGGCCCCTCTTGGCAAGTAACTATGTTGTTGATAAGTGGATGTTTGACAATGTCTATCCACCCATCCATAATAATAGAACAACCTGCTCTCATCCATGTCTGCCTCATAGTTTGCTTTTGCACATTAATATTGGCCACCTACCTTTCTAATATCACCGTCCTCGACTTATGTTCACCCGGGGGCACATATGAGGGTCTTGCTGTTGCAATTGCCTTGACCATCTCCTTGTAATAAGGAGAGTGACTGACATGGAAAGGAATGCCATTGGCAAAAATATTTTTTCTAATGGCATTATCTGTATCTTCACAGTTCAACTTACCATATATCTCAGAAAGAATTGGCCCCATTGCACAAGAACGGGAACCCCTAGGCTTGGATGAAGGTGTCCCACTCTCAACAAAAGATGTTGGAGGCATATGACCGATGATTTTCTTTCCTTTTGATTTTCTTTTGGAGCTCATGGCTTCTTCAATATTTGATGAGCTTAGGCCATGACATTTTGGCTTGAGAAGGTGCCCTTTGCATTCTCAAGTGCTTTCATCTTTATAGTAATGTTAATTTTGTACATATATTAACCCCTTTGTCACCTACACTTGAAAGATGCATCTTGACCTGACAATAACTCCCAACCCAAGAATGGCCACAAACATTACATGTACAATGACGTGGCCCACCTCTTTTGCTTCCTAGTTTTGGGTTGGTTGAGGGGCCAACCACTTTGGTAGCATATAGCAAAGGTGGTTTGCTCAAATTAAACTTCATCTTTGCATGTTGTGCCAATGTCGTTGATGGGGATGGACTGAGTAGCACTAGTTGCACTACTACCTTGGGTTTCATTCCTTGTTGATGGGATGTTCCCAATCGCACTTTGAACTTAGTTTTTGTTTCGGTTTCATATTCACCATCACTATCAATGGCATTGTGGCTACTATCATGATCACTCATATTGCAGCTTCCTGGGTTTAATTTTATCTGCATATTTTTTATTTTTTAGTGATCTACAGGAAAGGTTTTAATGTTTTTGATTAAATTTTAAATTATAGTTTTACATGGTTCCGACATGGCAAATGTTGAGTGTTAGGGTTTAGTTGCTAGGATTGAGATTTAAAAAATGAAAGATTTGGAAACAATAACACCAAAATAGGCAACAACAAGCAATAAATTAAAAAAAAACTTACCTCTCGGACTTCTTGAGTTGCCGGGAAGAGAACTGGAGGTCGAGCGCAGTGTGCAATATCGAGCCGATGAGAGGAGTTGTAAATCAATGAATATGGAGAACTAAGTCATCAACTTGCGGAGTATGACAGGAGCACTAATTCGAGATTGTCACTTTAAAGCTGTAGCACGTAAGTCGAGAGCACTCAGGCACTGTTAGTGTGTTCAAACTTCACTGTTTTGACTCTCGAACGACAGGCAGGCGGGAAGGGAGAGCGGCTCGATGACGAGGAGGAGAGCGACTCGACAACAGGGAGGCAAGTGACTCGACAACAGGGATGTAGGGAGGCCAGCACTCGAGCAATGGACTAGAGCAAACTTAATAGAGCTGTGTTGTGTTACTGTTGTTGACTGGCGGGGATGAGAGCAACTTGGGCAGAATGAGGAATGGGGTAAACAAGTAAGGTAAGTAGGTAAATTTTTAAACTTTTACATTTGCTTTTTGTTTAAGTTTTATTTATTTATTGTTTTTATATATATATATTATATTTTTTATTTATTTAATTATGGGTTATTAGATAAATTTGAAGGGGGACACGGACCTCAAAGGGGAATGCTTGGGCATTTCACCTTTTTGTGTGGACGCCCAGAAGCTATTGTTTTTGTGGAGACATGACCCCACAATAGGGAAAACATTTCACGCTCTGTCTCCCCAGCTCCCCCCTTAAAAGGGGGACACCCTCAAAAGAGGAATGCTTGGGGGAGACGCCCTCAAAAGGGGGATCTATGGGTGTCCCCCCTCAAGCACCCTTTTTTTGGGGAGACACGCCCCCTACACTAGGGAAATGTTTCCCTTCATGTCTCCCCAAAAGGGGGATGTGGGGAAATGTTCCCCTAGGCATCCCCCCACCCCAGATGCATGGGGTGCTTACACCCCACCCTGCGGTAAACTCCTACATTTATATTACCATGAAGTGTGTGTTTTAGACTTCTAGCAGTAACACATTTACTTTAAGCACTCTTAACGCTATCATTGATATGTGCAACAAGGAGCAATTTAGGAGCATTAAAGAGATATTATTAAGTAGTTTAACAAATAAGGGTTATGTTTTTTTTCCACAAAAATTGGGAGATTTTGTATTATAATCAAGGTTGTGGGGGAGCGTCACCCCCCCGCTCAAGTCTCTCCCAATTTTTTTTTTTGCAAACATGTTCTAAACACAATTTTTTTCAAAGAAACAAGACTTTTTGAGTGGGGCAACCTAATGATCAAGCCTATGGCCCTAGTAATAATGAAATTCTCCTTTATCTTTCATTTTCATCCTTTTACTTAAAATTTTAACATTACCATGAAATGACTCAGGATGTTTGAGAGTTGTTCCGACCTCATTGGATTTCATATGGAGAAAGTAGAATTTTAGATCTGACTCAAAATCCAACAGACTTGTCAGTTTTTCAGGATTTCAATGTTGGGGGTATTTAAAATGTTTCCATTGGATTTTGTCTTGTACTAGGGTATGGAATTCGTATTTAATCAAGAGCAGCGATCCCTCTATGTACCTTGATGTTAGTGACATTGGTTGTCGAACTCCTCTATCATGACCCTACTAAAAATGTACCCATCACTCAAACAAAATCTTGACTTGACATGCTATATTTTTTCTATCTTATGTTAATGCTTAAAGGGAGATACTAATTGCAAAGATCCTAAGATAGGCAATGATTTTGATGATATGTAGGTATTTGTTGTAGCATGATCTTTTTGGATGCTAGAGGCCATCTAGAGCCTATTTGTTGATGGATTTTTGGTTCAAATATGGATTGCACTCGATGCTATTTTGGTTATGTGCACCCTTACATGCTATATAAGTGAAAACTTGTAACTCATGGACCTGTGGTTGATGAAGATTGTAACTATTAGATGATTGATGTTATATGGTTTAATCCATGTTTTTATGCTTTTTATATCTAATTCATCATTCTACATGCTTTTGTTGATATATATGCATCAAAATATATATTATATAAAATTTGCTCCCGATTCGCTCTCGACCCGGGGTCTTTTGAAAATGTCGCTCCCCGATCCCAGTCCCAAGCAACCTTGATTATAATAGCAAAATCTGCATCAAGATTATATAGAGAATGAGCGTCGCTTGGTAGGAACCATTCCAAAATAGTGGGCTCTGAGTGACAACTGAAAGATCCAAAGAAGACCAACTGTTCAGAAAATATTTCTACAGATTATATAGGTGAAAAAACATTGCATCAAGAGAAACCTGCAGGAGGAGGAGAGCCTGAGTTTATTGTTATTTTGAGTTGTCTCTGGTGCTGGTACATCAAGGTTTAGGAGAGTGAATTCTGCCACCAGAGAAGATGCTGTGCCTGATTGAACAGGAGGAGAGGAAGACTATAAATAGGCGGGCGACCACTCTGGAAGACTATAAATAGGCAGGCAACTGCACTGGAAGACTATAAGTAGGTGGCTTGATGGATTAAGACCATGTGCTGGGTGTCTCTGAAATGCCTATATTGCATAGCATTTGAAAAAAGGTCTCCCTTGAGTTGAAGTCAAATGACTTTTGAACATCAATAAAGCAGCAAAATACTTTCAAAAGGAGATTTCAAACTTCTCAATGATGGTCCATAGTGTGAAGATTTGATGAATGGTCTGGTATCCTAGGTGAAACCATGCCTTCCCTTTGGCCTGGAGGTATTGTTGCTCAAGCTCATTAGAAAGCCACAATTGAGTGGTTCCTTCACAAACTAATCCTGGATGATGTTGTTGATGTGGGCATCATGTTTATAGATGAGACAAATGAATAGCCCTCTTTTTTCTCATTTCTTCTATTCATTGTATTTTTATTTGTGAAAAAACAAACATTGAAGTTTTAACAAGACTATTAATAGTATAATTACTACTTTTGTTTTGGCCCTTGAGCCATATTAGTAGAGAATGGATATACGTTTGTTTTGTCTCATGTTAAATTATGTTGAGTATTGCGTAATTATTGCTGTCTTAATTCTTGATTTTTGAAATTTAAAATGACAGAGCTTGAGAGTGAGCAGTCCCCTTAAGAACTAATTGTTGATGATGTTGTTGATGTCGGCGTTACCTATATAGATGATATAGATCAATAACCCTCTTTTCTTCTTATCATTGTACTTTTATTTTGGAAAAAAACACACATTGATTAGGAATATTAATAGTATACTTGCAAAATTTGTTGTGGCCATTGGGGCCTTGGCTTATTATATAGTAGAGAATCAAGATATACTTCTGTTTTGGCTCATATATGCCAAATTGTAATACAAGTATTGAGTAATTATTGCTGTATCGATTCTTGATTTTTAGACTTTAAAGTTAATGCTTCAGAACTTCACATTTTACTATATCTTGCAGGTTCCAGAATTGTTGTCTCTGGTGATGGCCGCTACTTTTCGGAAGAGGCTATTCAGGTTTTTTTGGAATCTTTACTTCTTGTACTCATTAACTGGTTGGATGCCACCAGTTGAACTATATGAATTCATTATTTTGTCCTTGAAATTGCTGGAACTGGCAGATAATAATAAAAATGGCAGCTGCAAATGGAGTGAGGAGTGTTTGGGTAGGCCAAAATGGACTGCTTTCAACACCTGCCGTTTCAGCAGTTATACGCAATAGAATTGGAGCAGATGTAAGACTTCCATTTTTAACCTCCCAGAAAATGGTTGTGTTCATTTTTCCAAGGAAAGAAACGTAGATATAATTGCTAATTCTTCAAGGTTCAATACTGATTATTTTTCCATAATTTAGGGAAAGTAGCTTCTAAAGGAGACTGGTATAACTGTCTGTTACTCAAAATTCAAACTAAAATGCTTCAAGTTGTTATAACCTATGATATACTTCTCTTTGTTTATTTAAATTTCATGTAAACTGTATCGTAATCATATCTTTGTCGCTGGAGTTTATTCTGATTGCTTTTCACATACAATGTGACTTACAAATGCAGGGAGAAAAGGCATCAGGAGCTTTTATTTTGACGGCCAGCCATAATCCAGGAGGTCCAAATGAGGTAATTGTTAGAAATATTAACACGTGGGAAAATATCTTGGAAGAAGCAACAATGTATTTCTCTATTCATGTCATTCATATTTGGGGTATACACATGTAGGGGGGGACATGTTCACCTTTTCATACCAAGTAATGACTCGTGTGTCCTGTCTTGTTTCATCATAATCACATTTTCACAACCTTGTCTTCACATATCAAGTTGTCTTAGCATTACACTTTATCACTAAGTTTATATTAGTATTAATGATCCCTCAGACCTAAGTCTTATAAACGATATTACATTTTCTAACAACCCCCTTAAATGTTTATTTTGTTTCCAGGGACTCCCAAGTTTGAACAGTTTTCTAACCTTCTCAAACTTTTCTTTGTTCAGTGGCTTGATGAACATATCTACTACTTGATCTTCTGACCTGCAAACAATCTTGTTCTTCTGCCTTATTTTATTGCACTCTGATATAACAATAAATTACATCTACATGTTTTGTTTTTGAATGAAGCACTAGATTTTTCATTACACTTTGACTGTTATATTGCAACAATGTTGGCTGCATTTGTTGTAGCTTCAAGTCACCGAATATCCTGTATAACCAAATTGCTTCACAGGTTGCCTTGACTGCTGCTCCATATTCTGCTTTTGTTAATGAAAGTGCAATAAATGCTTGCTATTTACTTATTCATGAAATAAAACCACTTCCAAGATTAAAAGCATAACCCTATGTAGATTTTCTGCAATCAACTTCTTTTTCCCATTCTGCATCTTAAAAACTACTCAACTTGAAATCCTCACTTTCCAAAAGCAACTCTAAAATACCAAGTACCTTTAATATATCTCAACACCCTCTTTGCTCCATTCCAATGCACCATCCTGTGCTAATTCAATAATCTTCAAAGCATTGTTTCTTTTACAGGTTTTGTGTGGTCATATTTAAATTTTTTTAAATTCTACCTCAATTGGTGCCTTGTTGGGATTATAAGTTTCCATTATGAACTTTTGAGCAATTCTGATATATACTTTTCTTGTAATATAAATATCATGCGTTTTTTTCTGTCAAGCTTCATTTCTACATCAAAAGATTTACAAAGACTAAATTGTCATCGCCAATCAGTATGGTACTGCTACCCATTATTGTGAGTCTCACTTCAGTCTATACAATGCTTTCACCAACCTACATACCGATTTTCCTTTAGCTTTTATGACAAAACTGTGTTGTAGTGGTCAACAAAAATTTTATGGTGATCAACTTTGCTGTGGCCTCTTCAAAAGAATAGGATCATGGGAATTAACAACTTCATTCACTAAAGAAAGATTTACTTGATAAGGTGATCTAGACCAAGCTTTGTGTTCTCCATGCTGCATATCATTTGGTTTTGCATTTTGATTAGTTTTATAAAAACCACTTGACTTTTCTGTGCATTGGTTGGTTCTTCTTGAATTTTACTTTTTCTTCTTCCTCTTTTTCTTGTTCTCTATGTTATATGAGTTTTGGTTTCAGTTTCTTCCCCCACTTGCAAATTTTCCTTTTGCGAGTCAACTGTTTATGTTGACACCTAATCTTCATGATTGGGTGAATTTTATGTAAATAAATAAATTAGGAATGTGAACAGTCATTGGGAGATGAACTGAACAATCACTCCTATTGTATATAACAATGACTTACCTATGGAATAATAGATGAATCAGTTGTTTGTTTTGTGGAGTTACTGCCTGGCCTGACATGGTATCAGAGCCAACTCCTTGTTTTAGCTATTATGCTCCTGTAACTCCTCTGTCCTGTACTGACATGATACAGTCCTGAATTACCTTCCAACGCTGCTTTGCCTCTGTCCTGAAATAACCTCCCTCTGCCATATTCATTTTCAGCACTGCCTCATAACGCATCTGTCCATTTTTGTCCAGACAGAAGCAAATTTTTTGTGAATAGCGCTGCCATACTGTGGTACTGACTTTTTTATTCACCTACTGCCATACTGCCATATTGCGCTGCTCACCTTCTGAAATATCCCAACATCTCGTAATACCATCTGGACGTTGCCAAAGGCATTGGAGGATTTGTCAGTAGGCGTTGGAGGTAGAAAGAAGCTTCCCTCAGAAATCGATGGAACGATTTTCCTAATCTCTGTCTCGCTAATGCACGCCTGAGTGTGCTGTTGAAGTGCACTGTTGAGAATGTTGCATTCTTTTTTCGTTTGAACGCACATCTGAGATAACCCGAGTCTGAAGGAGACTTTACATTCATTCATTCGTATAAGCTGCGAGGTGAGGAACGAGGTTGTGTGATTGTCCCTCTGTTCTCTGCCATATTTTGTTGATTCAAATCCCTTGGAGTTTATTTTAGCACTAGGCGACCCTGCTTGTTGAATGGTGCGTAACAGTTTGTTGAGACCTCTACATATATCTGCATTGAACCTAGAGCTATCTCTACGTTAAATTGGGCAGAATTATATGTGTGGGTAAATGGTATGACCATGTATAAAAATTCGGTGAAGTCGTGTGATGTAGTCCCCTCATTGTGTTAATGGTATGCGAGTAAGGTTGTAGACGTTATTTGCTGGTGCCTCCATGCAGAACGAGGTTGTGTGATTGCATTTACGCTGTGGTATTTACGCTGCTACCGAAATCCTTTCACATGTTATTTACGCTGTGGTATTTTACGCTGTCACATATTCTTGTATTTACGCTGTCACATGTTTTACTTACCACTCCATGCTGCACTCCATGCTGCGTTGTATGCACACCTTTGCACACCGTCGCTTTCCATTTTTTAATAATACACCTCTGCTTCTCATTTTATTACATTGGGTATTATCCATTGAATGTTAATGCTGCGGATTATTAATGTTATTGCTGCGGTATAATCAAGCATATTAAACATTCAGCACATTTTGCCAGCAGAAGACAGTTTTAAAATGCATTCAATAATATCTATTGTGGAAATTTGAGATGGCTCGTGGTAAGAGAAATAGTCGTGGCTTCAAGGTCTTGAGAATCAAAGGGATTTATGGTGATTTTTTAGCCTTTTCAGTGAACTTTGAAATTGTAATACTGTTGTTGCTCCAACTTTGTAGAGCTCGCGGTTGATTCCGTTGCTGCTCCAACTTTGTAGAGCTCGCGGTGAATGATTGATTATTTTTAAACAACCAAAATTATTTCCCACAGAATTTTTTTGAGTACAATTTCACTGTATATCAACAGAAGTTTTTTTATCAGCAGAAGTATTTTTTACAGAATGCATTCAATCATCTCTATCGTAGGAATAGTTCTCACTGGCAAGGAGAACTATCTTGATTGGTCCCGGATGATACAACACACCCTCAT
>APFE031753973.1:86293-117092 GCA_000404065.3 Pinus taeda
TTGACTCGGCCGAGTCATGGCTGACTCGGCCAGCGGAGCCGTTTTTTGTACTGAGTCACTTCGGAGGGTAATGGAACAGACCAAAACGGAAATAGCCGTTTTTTAAAACTATGATAGGTACCAATCTCCTGTCTTCACTTGTTCACTGAGATGCAACACTTTCTGAATATCCTCGTTGATTCTTGGAACTTGCTAGCCACTTAGAAAACAAGTTGTTAGATACAAAAACTGATCAATAAACCCTGTAAAACTAAATTCCTTTGATTGCTTTCTGATGATAGAGGTCCAAAAAATAATGGACTGAGGCTCTCCTTGTTGATTGAGCTTCTGCATTGCAAGAGGAAACTTGTCTGTCTGGAAGAAAATGAACATATGCATAATAATTGAAGAATATTTTAACATTCCTTTAGTTAAAAACTGAAGGAATTGTCCATGAATTACATCCTGCAAGGAACTGACCATAGTCAAAGGTCACTAATAGACCTTCTATAGAAAGAGTAGATAGAAAGCCTAAAATAGTCTTTTCTACCCATTCATCTAAAAAGTAACCAAGAAGGTAGGACAAGACAGAGATAATCTGTCTGGTTCTTTGAGGGAAAATAGAAGAGGGATAAGGGGGATTCTTCTTGGGGAGTTGAGAATCTTTTGGTAGGAACACCTCAAAAATCCCGGCTCTCTGGGGGAAGGTGAGTTTCTGATAGATTTCTTTGAGAAATTCAAGGGAAAAGGGAGTCAGAGAGTCACTATAGGGGACCTGCAACATTTGGTTTATACTTTCAGAGGTGATGGTGAAAAGGATTTCACCATTGGGGGAGATGATAGCCCTCTTACTTGAGAGATAAGAGGCATGGCATTTGAGGAAGAATTCAGGGAAGTAGTAGGACTGGAGGAAGACAAACAAGGGTAGTCTAGATTGCTAGACGTTGATTTCATAAAAAAAGTCAAGGTAAGTGTCACGAAACCAACAACGTAATTCGAAGAGGTCGAATTCACACTGTGTCTCTGCAATTTTATAGTCTCTGTCAGCTAGGGAGGTGTGGTCTAAATCCACAGGGGGAGTGAGTATGGGGTTTACCACAATGGTAGATTTGGGGGCCATCTTGATAACAAAAAGAAAATGTAGAGGAAGACAGACAAAATTTGCAGGGGAGAATTGTTAACTTCGCGGGAAGAGAGTGTGGAGGCAATTCGTCTGTGAATAGTTGCTGATAGGCAAGAACACAGAGGGCGGGAGCGCTGTAATAGTTGGAAAGCAAGAAAAGGACATGAGTGCGAGAGAAATGGAGCTTTATAGTTCATAACCAGAACGAGACCGTTGGATCAATCATTGTTCGGGGGCATCTACTCCGCAATAGGACGACACTAATGGGAGGGAGCCGCAACGAAAAGGGTAACCATCGTTGACGTGGCTGCAAAGGATAGGCGGAGGGAGGCACAGGGCCGTTGGTGGGAAGTGACAGGCGGAGGGATATGTGGCGGTAGTGGAGTGGCGGTTGAGTGGAAGTGGGGGGGTGACGTAACTGGGAAGGCAGGATGGAGGAAACAACTTTCGGAGGGGGGTCATGGTTGTTTGTGGCATTAGGGGGGGGTCTGATATATGAGGGGACACGTATTGGTGGGAAAACCACTTTTTGGACGCTCCAACCACTTCGCGCCTTAAAGAGAATATAGTGGGGGGGGGGGGGGGGGGGTCCAAAAAGGCTTAAGAGCCGTCAGATGTAAAGGTGATTGCGATCGGGGGAGGTAGGGTGTGTGGAATTTAATGCCGATGGTCCGACATTATATCATGGGCATATATTTTTACTATAAAGTCCAAACTTTGGACAAATCAACATGTTAGAAAAAGCTTTTCATAACATGAATTTCATTTTTTCCTAAACTAATCTAACTTAACCAATTAGGGTGCATTTGAGAGTGCAAAACCTGTTTATTTTACCATTTTTAAAGAACTTAAAAATATCTATCCAACAACTAAACTAATCTACCAACTGCATTAATTCAGATTA
The DNA here is from genome assembly GCA_000404065.3 of Pinus taeda. Lineage (NCBI taxonomy): Eukaryota > Viridiplantae > Streptophyta > Pinopsida > Pinales > Pinaceae > Pinus > Pinus taeda. The sequence goes on from APFE031753973.1 coordinate 88,300, forward strand.
AACTGTTGGATTAATTTATTCATCTATTCTACCTATCTAATCTCAGCTAAGATTACACTGTTTGGTTAAGTTATTCACTCTAATCTAATTGACATAAATTGAAATTTGCTTGAACAGTATTAAATTGTATGTTTCAAACAAAAGGAAGTATTGTGGCATTTTAAACAAGCTGCACACAGTTTCATGATTTTATTCACGACAAAAGTATTGGACTATCAGTGGTACTTCAACTGGCATCACTTTCGCATTTATTCTTTTTTTTTGTGGGGTTCTTTTATCATTTCTTTTTCTTTTTCTATTTATACTCTTTTCATTTTTCTATTGTTTTTGGAAATCATTTGCAGTATGCAATATTATTTACAATTTGAAATACCGAAAGAAATCATTCAATCATCATTTGATCCTATGAATTATAGGAGCCTAACAGTTGGTACATAATGTCTTAGAATATAACCAGAGGACCATTGGCTATGATTTTGTGACTGAGGGGTACTTAATCCATCACAATCAGTCTGGACTTGAACCTCGCCTTTTGTCAACCACATTATCACATGGAGCATCCTCTGTAAGTTTTGAACCTGGGTCATCATTGCTGCAAACGCTTCAACTTGCTGCAAGACCACAGCCAGATGGAGCACTCATTATCTGGCTTAGCAGCTGCATTATTTTTTTGCTTTTTCAAGGATTAGGATGCCCCAGGACCTGAAGTTAAAAAGGGTGTTATTTTTTGTTTTTTGTTTATGTTGAATATATATAACATCCTGTGATTGTCATAGCACTAGAGTGCAACCCTTTTGCCAGAGTTAGAACTCTTGAGATAATATCTACCCAGCGCTTTAGTTTCTTATTGGCGTAAATATGATCTTGAGCACTGCAAAAAAGTTCTATGCCTCAGTGTGAGGATACAGAAATTTTGTCAGATATTAGTTTCTATATTTGTAAGGACTGTATTCGCTACAAATTATCTGCCACAGAAAATTATGAAATTTTGTTTCAGCTTACTTTTCTCACTCAGGCTCTTTTTATTGGGCTTATGATGCAGGACTTTGGAATAAAGTACAACATGGAAAATGGGGGGCCAGCTCCTGAAGGGATTACTGACAAGATATACGAGAATACTAAAACAATAAAGGAGTATTTTACCGCAGAAAATCTCCCAGATGTAAAGCCTCATGTTTCTGCAGTCATTGTTTTTGAGGATATTCATGGATGAAATCAAAACTTCCAGTCATTCCTATAGTGATGGGTTTATGGTTAAATATTGTATCACATTCCCCACAGTTTAACACTAAGAATCTGCTATGCAGGTAGACATATCAACCATAGGCATAACAACTTTTGGTGGTCCCGAGGGACCTTTTGATGTGGATGTCTTTGATCCCACTGAAGATTATGTTAAACTGATGAAGTAAGCCTCTATCATAGTTGTTTCTTTCAATTTGTTTGTTTCCTAGACTTTTACTTCTACATTTTACTTAACTGTAGTTGTTTGTGATTGGATTGAAAAATCGATTGTGTTGCTATCCTAATATTTCCCTTGTAGTCAGAATTATGGGCAACATGGGTATTTTGGCAGGAATGCTTAATTTGAAACTAGGAAAGACATCTACAGTAAATTGTCTAAAAAATGGCTAGTTGTTTTGTTTTCTGTTATTGTATATGTGAACATGTAGATTGTGGGTTCAGCTAGATGGATTTTGGATGACCTAGCGAATAATTAACAGGAAAGGAATTCATTTTAAAATTGTTGTCTATATAGTGAGCTATAGGTATTAGGAAGGAAACATATTCACGACAATATCTTGAGAGGCAAAGGTGGATTTTCACAATATTCTTCTTGAAAGAAGCTGTCAGTCTCAGATAGAATCTGTGCTTGGTATAGTTCACACCTCATTTACTTTAGAGAACAAGTTAGAAGAAGTCCAGGAGGTAAGACAAGAAGCATTGCATGTTCCAGGCTTGCATTATATTACTGGGGAACAGATTTTCTCGTTTTATAAATTTGATTATATTTTATTAGAAACTTTTTGGCGAAATCACATAATTGATTATATTTAAGAAAAGATAAAAAGGACCATGGATATCAAGTTAGTTTAGCACTGATCGGAAAAGGTATCATTTTCTAATTTGGTATGAGATTTTTTTGCAGCATAACATATTTTATCATCCATTGCTCCATTTTAGCTCAATGGAACCCAATTCCTATTTTAAAGAACACAGACTGTCCATCAACTTCCTAAAATCTCATCATTTAATGACCATCAGAGGCCACTGCACATTCTTTAACCATGTCACTTATGATTTCCCCAACAAGCTACCTATCCCTATCAATCTTAGACATACCAATTGTTGCTTCTTTATATATCGTAGGGTGGTGCAGCACTATTTCAATCTCCATTCTAATGGGACCCAATAAGATATAAGAATCTGAAAGTTGAATGTCTCAAACAAAAAACCATATGTTTTTGCATTTCATACTGCAAATCTCTTTTTGTTGTTGTTGATAAAATGCTTCATATTTCCATTTATATACAGAAAAGATACAATATCAAAAAAAGGGCCACAAGGCAACCTCTATAACCAAAGTTTGATAGTCATAATAAAGCCTAGCCAATCAAAACCATCCATGCAGGGAAATCAAATTTAAGTGTCATAAAGTATCCCACAATCAAGTGCAGAAGACATTTAAACACAATACGAGTGAACTGGGCAGAGTGAACAACCATATTCTGCAGCATTGGGAAGCTGACTGCATTAGTTGGAGGGTCATTGTTGTCAGGGGGAGGCTGCCACTCTTCAACTACACTCTCCAGATCCACCACAATAAGCTCCCATATGTTGTTACCGTGCTTGTTTCTTATGGAGGCTTTGGTTCCAGGGTGGTCCAAGGAACGACATGAAACCTATCAAATTGGGGAGACTCCAGGTCTCTTACTAGAGGCCAATGCCATTTTCTTTCTCAGTGTTCACTGCCCTGTGCTGCTGCTGCTGCATTAGAGAATATAGAGTAGACATTTCAAATCCATGGTACCTGATCCATCTTCAGGGTGAGAGAGTGATGAAGAACTGAAAAGGGAGATGAAGAATTGAGATAAGCTTTGACCAAATGTATTTTAATATGAATATATCGGAAAAATAAACATCGTTAGAGCTGGGAAAAAGTTAAACCTTAAAACAAAGAGAGAAGGCTAAGAAATAACATAGAAAGAAAAATAAAATTCTAAAACCAAAAGAGTCAGGAAGGGTTAAAAAGAGCTTAAAAAGAGTTAAGAACTGCATTGTATCCTTTGGCTTTCCCCACCCCAAGATGTGACACATTATTTATCCCATCACCAAATCTGTAGATAAAAATGAATCAGAAAATTAATAGACCATTATTGTTTGCGGGTAATTGGCTTGGGTCTCTGCTGTACCTTTGGATAATTAGATTTATAATTGGGCAGAGACCAAGAAGCTCCAAGCTAAAGGTCAAGCAAGTTCCAGAAGAAACCACAGGACTTGTATGACTGCATATTTATTTTGTCTTCCATTATTGAGGATGCAAATGTAGAAATCACAAGCTATATTGTTGCTTTGTAGACTTTCATAAAGCCTTTGATATAGTTACAAGACACCTGTTGTTCCAGAGGTGATCCGGATTTAAACAGGAACGCAATAGATTACAGAGATAACCATAAATACAGAGATGCGATAACCATAAATAAAGAGATGCAGCGGAAATAACACTTCATTTCATTAATGGAAAATACCGAAATATGCTTACAACCAGAATTGGAAAATAAACCAGTTAGGACGATGGTAGCTTATCTCTGAGAAGAGATGTGCGGCTACATGTCTCTGAACTGTTCCGAACTTGTGTTACAATGAGGCTCGAAGGCCTATTTATTATTGAGAAACAATGGAAAACCCTTCACATTCCAAAACCGCCCCTTAGAAGATGAAACGCCAAATTGTGGGCCCCGTTTTGGGTAAATTGGTACATCAATTTCCCGGGGTCGTAACTTTGGCATACGATCTCTGTTTGACGTGTATGATAGCTCGTTAGAAATATCTATCTGAGAAATACCACTTTGAGAAGGGAAGCATCGGTCCATGGACCTATGTTTCCCCCAGATTTCCCAAAAAACATCGTTAGGGCCTCAAAACGGCTCCGGAAGTTCAGGACCCGAAAAAACTGCTAAAAATAGTAAATTGTGCTACAATTACGGAAACTGAAAAATTGAAAGAGACAGTTGTTGGGGTCCAAATGGGATAGGTGGGTGGCCACCAACATCCACCTGGATCACTGGTTCACTTCGCCATTCAGATTTCTAAGAATGTGGTAGAACTTGTAGGAGGTGAAATCTTGAAGGACTCTTTTCAATCTACCCAAAATTTTATTGAGACTAGCATTGTTGAAGAGGTCCTCCGTGTTTAATTTTTTTATTAGAATCTCTGAATCTCCAAAGACTTGGAGGTCTTTAACCCCTTTTTCTCTTGCTATTAGACAAACTTTGAGGAGACCGAAAATCTCTGCCTGATTGTTGGTTTTTTGGCCTAGACCCTAGTAGAAGCAGTCTCTTGAAATCCCATTCGAAAAGTAAATGACCCCTCCAGCACCAGCATTCCCGAGGTTTCCTTTGGAGGCCCCGTCAAAGAAGATTGTGGTGAGTTTTTTGGATCTCCACCAATTTATGAATAATTCCTCGGGGTCTCTTATTCGCCATTCCGAATTTGTTGTTTGAGGAGTGAGGAGGAGCTTACGAGGAGAAGGCTCAAGGGGGCAGAGCCATCTCCTTTCTTCAGGAAGGAGCAGTGGATCTTCTTTGAAGAACTGTTGTTGGGCTGCTTCCAAGAGGAATGCTTTAGCTTTAACTACAACCTGAAGAGGGGAGTGTCTATTTCCATTAAAGATTTGATCATTACGAGCCAGCCATAGCTGCTAGCAAACAAATTTGGGGATTGTTGTCCAAACTTTACGCCAGAAGGATTTGGTGGGGATGCTACGAGGATAGACATTGCTCCAAGAGGCAAAAAGTTCAGCAACAGTGCTCTGAGGGAAGGCTGGAATCTGTAGGTCCAAAAGAGTGAGCCCCCATACTTCCTTAGCGAAATTACACTCCAGAAATAAGTGTTGGGCAGTTTCAAGGTTGCTTCTGCATAGCTTGCACCTATAAGAACTTGCAATATTCCTTTTCTCTAGATTGTCTCCTGTAAGAAGCTTGTTATGCACCAGCGTCCAGAAAAAGAAATTCACTTTAAGGCGAGCTAGATTGTCCCAGACTAGCTTCTAGAAGGCCGGAGAATGACTGTTGTTCTTTGGGCCCTGAAGAGCTTTGTATCGTGCTGTTACGGTATAGGTGCCTGACAATCCCCAAGCCCAGCTGTCTCTCGTATGGCAATTTTCAGGTGTGGAGCCTTCCAACAGTTCGACAAGAAGATTTTTTTGGGGCGTTAACCAATCTGGGACGCCATGGAAGTCCCAACCGACCATTCTCCCCGGCGGTCCCAAACCGAGAGATCATGTAGACTGTTTTTGCTTGCGCGTATCAGACATTCTCTGATGTCAGCAATATCCTCGTTCCCCTCCAACGAATTGCTCCCCATTATTCTGTCCTTCCACAAATGAATACGCTTGCCATTGTCTGGCACTCTGTACAGGGATTTATTAAAGAAAATGTTGCTTTTGCAATAGAGTTTCGAGACATGTGTACTATTAACAGAGGAATCGAATTGCAGGTTTCTATAGGACGACTTGCAGGCGTATTTAGACATCAATGTAGTGCTGATCGGGTGGTTGGGCTTGTCAGCCATTTTCCAGAGGAGTTTTCCTCCCAAACTCCAGACTAACAAGGGAGGGATCTCAAATTTGGAGACCCCCCTCTGCGATCGGTCATCTAACTAGGTCCCAATTTGCTAAATGAAACTTACTTTCATTACCTTTCCCTCCTTGCCATAAAAAGTCCCTTAATAGTTTAGATATCTGCTCCATGAAGTTTTTGGGGGCCAATAAGAATGTGGCTTGATAAATTAGGAGCGTTGAAAACTGAGACTTGATTAAAATGACTTTACCTCATTTGGTTAACTAGTAGCCACCTAATGCTACTATTTTTGTTTTGATTTTACAAATGATATTTGTCCAGAGCGATCTTCTATTGGCTCCATTTGTGATAGGGAGGCCGAGGTATTTAATCCACTCCCAACTAGCATGACCTTTGAACCCCAGAATGTTCGAGATGTTAATGAGCTCTTGTAGACCTGTGTTCCAGCTGTAGATTTCACTCTTTCTCTCATTGACAAGAGCACCTGAAACTCTGCAATAGCTCTTTAGGACCGAATCAAAGACTTTGGCAATTCTTAGGGACGCACCTCCAAGGAGAAGTGAGTCATGTGCAAAGAGTGCATGATTCAGAGGAATGACATCTGTGGAGGATTTGAGACCAGGGAGAGAGCCAACAATTCTTTCAGCTGAGAGTTTTCTACTAAGGGAATCTGCCATTAAGATATATAGGAAGGGAGAGAGAGGGCATCCCTGCCTTATGCCTCTCCGTGCTTAGAAAAAATTAGAGGGAAGACCATTGACAAGGGGGGCGATCCAAGGGTTATCGATGCAGGCATTTATAAGCTTGGCAAAATGGGGAGAGAATCCGAAGGAGAGGAGAACCTTGATGAGGAAAGAGTGATTAACTCTATCAAACGCGTTCTCCATGTCTAATTTAATCAACATACCTTTCTCTTTTCGCTTTTTGCTGGAGTGGATTGTCTCCTAAACTTGAATGACATTGTCGAGGATGTGTCTGCCTTCCACGAAGCCGCCTTGGGGACTGGAGATCAACCTTTTAAGCAGAGGCTTGATCCTGTTTACTAACAGTTTGGCCAGTACTTTATAAGATGCGTTACAAAGTGATATGGGTATGAATCTGGCAAATGTTTTCGGATTGGAATCTTTGGGGATTAATGCTAGGTAAGTGGAATTTGTTCCTCCACCGATCTTAGCTTTTCTAATGAACCCCTTTATCAGTTTTTGGAGATCTATTTTAATGATGTTCCAACAAACTTTATAGAAATGAATCGTGAATCCGTCTGGGCCCAGAGCCTTATCTAATTCCATGGACCAGATAACTTTGATGATTTCCTCCTCTGTTACCTCACTGGTGAGAGCAGCATTGTCTTTAGGTCTGTTAGATGAGGAATGTTCGAGAGGAATTCTACTATTTCCCCCTCGGAGGCCTGAGTTCCCTCACTAAAAATATTTCTAAAGTGGCTATCCGCAACAGCTTTGACTTGGGTGAAGCCTTTGCTGACATGGCCCTCTGTTGTCTTTATTTCTTAGATGTGGTTCCTGGACAGCTGGGCTCTATATTGTCTATGGAAAAAGGGGGAGTTCTGATCCCCTGCTTTTAGCCACAGACTCCTGGATTTGATTCTCCAATATTCTTCTTATTTTCGAAAGGATTGATATGTTGAGCATTGGGCCTTTATTTCTTGTTCCAAAAGATCCATTGTAATCTCTTTGCTTTCCATATCAGTTTGTAGGGTCTCCAAAGTATACACTGCTTCTTTCCTTATGCTGGTTGGAGTAGGGACTGGTTTCCTTATCCACTCCTTCAGAGCTTGTTTTGTGGCCTTCAGTTTTTGCTCCAACACAAAACTTGAGGACCCTGAGAATGATGTGGCCCAGGCTTCTTTTACAGTGTCGATAAAGCCTTCCCTCTCAATCCATAAGGGGCTAAAGCGGAATGGTAGAGGGCCGAGGTCTTCTTTGTCTTCAAGGAGAAGCTGGATCGGCTTGTGGTCAGAGGTCAGCTTAGGTAGAATTTTGGTTTTGATTATCTTTTTATCCATCATAAGGGAGCCTTGGACCAGGAATCGATCCAGGCGAGCAGAGATATGATCTATCCCAGATCTATTATTGGACCAAGTGTAAAGGCCGCGAATGGGATTGAAGTATAATAGATCCCATTGTTGAAAGAGTTCTTCCACAAAGGCCAGCATAGGATCTCTGCTGTTGGAGCCGCCCCTTTTCTCTTTTGATTTCAGGACTATATTAAGATCACCTGCTATGATAATATTACTTGGATTATGTTGTTCTAAAAATGTTGAGAGGGAGGTCCAACATTCTCGTTTTTCAGAGTAAGTGACAGGGACATAAAGATTAAATAGAGATATAGTCAGCTTACTTGCACAATGTGTCAGCTCCGTGTAGATCCAGTGTTGGGTTTCATGAGATTTTTTTAGCAAAAATAAATCTTCTGTCCAAAGAGTTGCCAGCTCTCCGGAAGATCCCCTTGAACTTACTGCTTTGCTTGCGCTTTTCTTCCACTTTGACTTGCTGATGTCTAGAAGCGTTCGGCCTTCTATCTTCGTCTCTTGGAGCATGAGGATGTCTAAGGGTTCTATTTTCAGGAGATCCATGACTGCTTCAGCTTTAGAGGCGTTCCCCAATCCTCTGCAGTTCCAAGAGGCGAGCTTCATAATTTACTTGAGGGGGGGGAATAGGGCCTCCCTTAGAAGGCCTTGGTCTGGTGTTTCTTCCAATGGACATTTCTATGGTGCACTGGCTTCCTTGAACTTTGAGTCTTTCAGCCTCCTCTTCCCTTAATTCTTTGCGGGATTTCCTGCCTGCTCTTCTGGAGGGACGCTCAAAGGCTTCATCCTCTTAAGAACCCGAACTATGTACTAGTTTTTTCCTTGTTACTTCAGCATAAGATGCGCTACCTTGTGAGGCCTCCACCTGTATAGCTTCTTCCCCTTCTTTGTTGGGAGGAGGGACTTCTATATGTTCTTGATTTTCCTAAATCATGCATGCTGGGTTGATCTAAGTTTTTTCTGAGTCGTTCGGGGTTGCATCCTTTTCTTGATTGTTCTTGGAACTGCCTAGAGCTCCGGAGGTGTGCCCTTTGCCATTTCCCTTTTTTTGATGGGTAGTTTTTTGGACTACTGTCCATTGTTCCTCGTTTATTTTGTCTGCTTGCTCCTCTGCCTTTCTCTTGCAGTGCTTTGCAAAATGACTGTGACCGTGGCAGTGTCTGCATTTGAAAGGGAGTTGTTCGTAATCCAGTTCCTAGACGTGTGTCCACCCAGCAATAGTGAGCTTAATTGCTTCAGGCAAACCCTCTTCTAGATCAACTTCTACACAGATTCGGGCACATGAGTACTGATCTTTTCTTGCAGCTTGATCTATGTATTTTCCGAGAGCGTTGCCAATGATCTGGAAGGTTTTTTGGTTCCAGCAGTGGAGGGGCAAATGGGGAAGTCGCACCCATACCAGGATAGTGGAGGGGACGTCCTGGGAGGGATCAAAGTCGAGAGACCATTTATTTAGGTACAGGCCTTGCGGTCCCATAAAATAAGGGCCATTTCTGAAGATTAGGCTTCTATCATCCGGGTTTTCGAAGACGAATACGAAGAATCCTTTGCCCACAAAATAGCTCTTGACCCCCTCTTTAATTAAGGGAGACTAGTTTCTTTGAGTCCAGTCCTCTACCGACTTTGGGGATGGCCAGAGGCCCGTAAACTGGCCTATTAACCCTCTCTCAGCAAGATTCGCTGTAGTTTTACACGTTTCTTCTTCAAGAAGGGCAACCATGGGAATCGAATCTAGTTTCTTGACAAACTTCTGCTGACTAGCCGTGGGAGGGCGCTTCGAACTTGCAACAATCAGTGCTTTGAATGCAGAAATCTCAGGAGGCGGGTTGAGTGGAGGGGTAGGGCCCCTGCTGGATTCCATGGGAGAGTCGCTTCTGGTGAAACTCTACATCCGCGGGGCCACGCAGGCAGGCACCCGAAAGCCCAAACACTCCGGTCTCTCGAGCAGGCATATCTTTTGACAAATTCCTAGAAGCTCCGTCGCCTGAGAATAGTCCTCCGATGCAGCACAGAGGGCCGAGGCTGGCCTGCGGCCAGGATCGCAGAGCTGGGTCGGCGGCTAGGTCTTCTGAGGATTTATCATCTTAACCTATTTTAACTTTGCAAGCTAAGTTTTTGAATCATTTTTATTTTTAATTAAAAAATATTTGTTTAAATTTTTTGCTAAGTTTATTTAAATAAATGCTTATAAATTAATTAAAGCTTAGTGTTTTTTTTCTTTAAAAAAAAAAAAAAAAAAAAATTAAATGCTTGTTATTGAAAAAAATAAAAAAAAATATGCACATTTTTTTAAAATAAAAAACATTTTATTATAAAAAAAGTTAAATGTTTATTTCTTTTTTAAATCAAACATATATATGTTTTTAATCTATTTTTTTGTTTTTGTTTTTGAATAAAAGATATAAGGTATTAGGAAAAATTTAATTTTTGTTTTTTTAAATAGATATTTCTTTTTAACTTTAAATGTTTGTTTGTTTTTTTTTTTTAATATATATAATTATATATATATAGTTTTAAAATTTTCATATTTTTTTTGGTTTTTTGGTTTATAAATTGAGTTTATTTTGGTTTTTTAAATGTTTTAAAACTTTTTACATTTTTCTTTTTTTTTTTTTTAAATTTTAAATTTTTCTATTTTACTAAATTTTGTAGTTTTTAAAAATTTTTATTTTTCTTTTTCCAAATTCTTTTATGGTTTTATGAGATTTTTTTTAATATATATATTTTTAAGTAATCAACCTTATAAAAAAAATAAAAAATAAACAATTTGAAAATTCGTTTAGTAATCATGATTTTAAAAAAAATGGACATAATAAATTTTAAAATGTGAAAAATAAGCCCTCTAAAAGAAGGTATGTTGCACATTTCAAAATTAGCATGAAAATCACTAACATTTAAAAACAAATTTTTCTATTTGATACATAAGAAAATTTAAAGTGTTAAAAATATGCTCCAAAAAAAAAGAAGTGTATTCTGCATCACCACGTTTCAAAATCGGGTCACTTTTTTGCTACCTCTACGAAACGAGTAATCATATCGATTATTTAAAGAGCGAGAAACTATGCTCTAAAAAAATATATGTGTTATGCATCGCCCCTTTTCAAAATCGTGTCACTTTTTTGTTATTTCTACAAAACGGGTAACAGTTTCAGTTTCCGTTTCAATGTTTACGTTGTTATTATATGCAAAAAAATTATCTTTGCATGGGGTTACATGGTGAGATAACCCAAAGTCAAGGATCCAATCAAAGCTACTGCTAGATGTATATAAGCATGCATCCACTACTGAAACAGTAAACAACACATCACCATCTGTGATTACAATAGTAGTCTCACCTTCATTTGCACTGGATGACTTCTAATTTGTACTAGCTGGTTTCTGATCCTTTTTTCCTTTCTTCCAGACTCAACAGTCTTTCTTCATGTGTCCAAGTTTGCCACAATGAAAACACAAGAGCCTGCCCCTCCTTGATTTTGATCACCCTCTCGATCTTGATCGCCCTTGTTAGCCTTGATCAATTCTCCTACCACAATCAGCTATAGCTAGAGCTTCTCCTCCCTGGTTTTTCGCAATTGACTTGCGTCATATCTCCTCATTCATTAAATTGTTGCTGACATCATCAAACTTTAGGGTTCCTGCAAGTGTTGAAGTGCTCATAGGCACAATTAAATTTTCACAGTTGTCTGACATAAAACACATTAACAAAATAGCTCTAATTTCATCATCTAGAATGATTTTAATAGAGGCAAGTTGACTAGTAATAATATTGAACTCATTCAAGTGCTCAGCCACTGAAGCACCCTCCTTCATCTTGAGATTATAAAGCTTCTTCATCAAGAACACTTTGTTTGATGTCGTGTTCTTCTCATATAAATCATGGATCTTCTTCCATAATCCTTTTGTCATTTTTTCTTCAGACACATTGAAATACACATTCTTTGCAAGATATGGCAGATTGTTGTGATCACTTTCTATATAGCTTATTCCACTCTTCATCTGCCATCAATGTGGGTTTCTTTGTTGTGCTCTCAAATGACAAATATTGGTCCTTTAAAATCAATATATCTTCCATATGTGATTTCTATAGAGAAAAAATAGCCCCACTCAACTTCTCCAAATCATTAATTGTTGTTTCTATTCTCAATAATATTGCATCCCAAAAACAATCTCCCTTTACAAAAAAAAACTTTACAAAAAAACCTTTAATTATTGCACCTTTAAATAAAAATCCAAATTCTTCTCCTTTAAAAAATAATCTAACAAAAATACCTTTCCCCATTTTTCTTTTTAAAATATGAAAACTTAACAAATTTACCATAATTACAAAACATTATATATGTTTCATAATAAATATAAAACATATATAATTATAAAACCTTTGCCATAATTACAAAACATATATAATTATATATGTTTCATAATAAATATAAAACATATATAATTATAAAACCTATGTGTTTGTTTCACTTCTTAATAAAGGTTGAAAAACATAAAGTAAAATGTGAAGGACATCAAACCCTTGCGGCATGCCAAAATAAGTATCTATCGATTTAACTCTTCGAGATTCATTGTATCTTACTACCTCCATAAATACTTTATGTTAGCAACAACAACTACATGATAGACACAATGCGATGGGTCATAGCCTCTGCCTATTAGCAACGAGTCATCGTCAGATCATCTGGAACCGTGTAATCTTTCTTGGAGAACCAAACAAAATATATTAATACTAAGCACAGGGGCTCATCAGTTGCTCATGAGTGCAGATTAGATATTCTGCTAATACACAAAGCGTGCCAGGAGTCTGTGGAGGAGGACTCGAGATAGCAGATGAATTGCAATGGCTGAGAGGTGGAGTAATAATTTTGCAGATGCTCGGCAAGGAGAGAACCCGGCCTCTGATACCAGTTGTTAGAGTATAATGCAACAAAACATTGAGATAGGCAACCTGATGTAAGTGATATCTTTCAGTGTGGGCAGCGGTCGACGCCAAATGGTGTTGTCAGTCGGCGTGACGTCTTCATTGGTTTTACATTTAACATCTCCGTAAAATGAACAAGTCCTAAAACCAATTCCTTTCGAGGAGTCGGTATCGCAACCTCTGGAAAGGAAGGTTGTTGCACCAGATATGCCTTTCGAAATATATTATAAATGCTAAACGAACTAAGAAGGGAGAACAATGAATGGATGAAGAGATGTAGGTTTCTCGATATGGGTTATCGTTTTTTGTGCACCATTCCACGGTTCTTCCCTAGCTAATGATGGAAATGGTTGCAAGATCATGTGCTTCAAAAATTGGGGCTCGTTGACGCCCATCCTCAAAAATTTGAGCAGGCATACTGCGACCGACCGACAACATCACCCATAAAAACTCGAAACTAAAAGGTTTACTTTGAAAATATGAAAGATAAAATTGTTGTCTAGGCAAAACTAATGGGAAAAGATAATGTTATATGTCACTATGAAATAATAATGAATTGACAATAAACTATGGTATAGCAGAGTACAAACATATACACAACAATAAAATGATCATTTAAATTTATAATATTAAGATTATTCATAATAATAGGAGAAAAATATTAATTGTTCTAATAAATATTGTTAATAAGTTTAGATTTATCTTAATATTGGAATTATCAAACTTTGAGAGGTATCAAATGGCTTTTCACTCTAAAAGAAGTTTGTACCTCAAGAGATTTGATTCCTTTCCAAAGTAATAATAACAACAATAATAATAAAAATATTTTTTCTTATACAATCATATTATTGGCAAAGCTATGGGTCATCCAAACTTGGAACCCAAAAATCACAACTATAATTATTTTGTCTCCATTTTAATTTAATTTTTAATAATATTTTTCAAACTTTACTTTTATTATTTATGTAATTTAGTTTAATCAAAATATTTGATGATGATGATGATGGTGGTGGTGGTTAACGTCCACTGAGACCAAATTGGTCTATCGGACCTATAATTTTATTAGTTTTTAATTATCTGGCTCCTCGTCTTTTTTGGTGAGATTGGTGTTGTAGCTTTCTTTTTTTTCTCTACGGTCTTCCAACTTCCTTTATTTTGCATCTCCTTCATCTCTTCTAGTTCTTGAGACATTGGTGTCTTAGCTTCATGATCTATTGTGTTCGTCCTTTTGAAGATAGTCAGAGAAGAAGTTTGGTCTAGGAGATCTGCTTTGTTGTTAAATGAAGATTTATTTTGTGCGGTATTCAAATCCTCATAACTATTGATTTGTTTGGCGGGGCTTTCTCCCTGCTTGTCTTGAGAGTTGTTTCTTTCGTGGCCGATTTCTTGTGATTCAGAGTTTTCTTTAGAGTATTCTTCTTTGATGACAGTGTAGTGTTCTTTTTGTGCTCCTTCCCACCATGTAGATCTGTGGTGGTTTTTTCTAGCAGAATTTTTCTTGGAGGCTTTTGGGCAATTTTTGGCTAGATGGTCTGTCTTAAAGCAAGATCGACATCTAAAGAGGACACTTTCATAATCGAGTTTTTGGTTCCACACATAGTCTTTACTTGTTAGGTTTATTTCAGCTGGGAATCCAGCGCTGAAGTCCATTTCCACACAGATGCGTGCATAGGTGGTTCTGGCATATTCCTCTGTTCTTGGACACCTGCAGTAAAATTTCCCAATTGCATTTCCAATGGCTTTTAGCGATGAGAGATTCCAGAGATGCAAGGGTAGGCTTGGCAATCTCACCCAAACTGGTGCTGAGGTTATGACTGTTGTAGAGGGATCGAATGATGGGTTCCATCACTTCATGAATAGGCCTGATTTTTCCCAAAACCAAGGGCCGGAATCTAGAATACATATATGTCATGACATTACAACATCTTGTCTATACTAAACTAGAGGACACCTCTAAACACAATTAAAAATAATAAAATGTGTAAAACAATTTTATAATAAATATTTAATTTCAATATAAACAATAAGATTTTAAAACACATTGTTGATTAAATTATACTTGTAAAACAATTCCAAATCACACTATAAAATTATAATCATTATAATATCTTATCCATTAAAAAAAAATAATAGAATAAATAGTAACTCTTATAAATAATAAAACAATCAAATACAAGGTAAGACATGAATATATCACCATATCTTGTTTCAGTAAATAATAATATAATATTTAAAATTAAATATAAGATAGTAAATCATATCGCAATATCTTGTTTATTAAAATACATACTAAGCTAACAACCCATTTAAATGAATGGTTGATATATCACCAAAGGCTTCCCTTTGTATTTACCAAAAGAACATTGATATATAATTAATTAATTATATATATAATATTATAAAAAAATATGTCAATTAAAAATATTAATTAGTAATAATTAGTAATTAATTTTATCATTCCATATTTATTATCAATATTTATAATAATTAAATAAGTATTAAAAATAATTAATTAAAAATAAGGGTGTTGGACACTTGGAACCCTACGCCACGTGAAGGATGACACTCGACATATGGTACGAGCGGAGGAGGGCATGCATTAAGCCCTCCCATTAGGTTGTGGTTAACTACTATGCATTTGAATGTGTGAAACGTCACCCCTTACCTACTTGTGAAGGAATAGTATTGTCTCGAGGATCCATGGTGTTGACATCACAATGGTTACGTCGTGCGTAGCATGCAACAGTCTGAGTGTTATTTGGCTCTTTTAGCGATTCAAACTTTCCTGTGTTCAAACTTATTTGGGTCGTGTGGGTATGGTGGTCGTCTTCCGTTTATTGCTCCTCATGCGGGCTTAATAAGGTAACAACTCCCTCCGTTCTGTTCTCGGTGAAACTTTCCTTTCCATTCCATGGGCAGAGGGTGTGCTGGTGGAGGAAATGGATGGTATTGGTTGTTGGTGTCTTGGGCCTAGATGTTTTCTTGTTTCGACATTCTAGGTGGTGGTGCTTTGTTTACTTGTGTAGTGTGTTTGTCAGTATTTCAAGTGGTGCCAAGGTTTCTGGTGGTGGAGGTTTTACTCAGGGTGAGGCTTTGGTGTTGGATTTGTTTTGGTCCTCTGGGTTAGGCATTACCTGGTTTTTCCTTCCTCAATTTGTTGGTCAAAGAATTTCCTTTAGTGAAGCCCAACAACTTTGGTATCGGTTGGGTTTTTGGGAATCTGATGTAACGACCAAAAGTCATATAGGCAGCATAAATATTAAAATACTTTGTAGACAAAGACATCCATCATATAATAAAATTGTAAATTGTATATTATATCAACTAATTGATGTAGGATGATTACAAATGAGAACAATGGTCCTATATATATAGCCAGGTAAGTACCCTTTCATGAACAGGCATGTCTGTAGAGACATGCCTCTTTGTTTAACTAATTATTATTTAATTACATATTATTATGATTGTCATTTATTATCTACTTTTATTTATTTTTACATAATTTATGTTCATAACATTGTCTTCCCCTTCAAAAAGCTTTGTTCTCAAAGCTTGTTGATGAAAGGACTTGATCTCTTTTCCTTCTATGAGGTTATTCTCATCTCGGGAGAGTCATCTTTGTCGATACAAGTTGATATGATCCTTGGAGTGATATATAAAATTGTCGTACTGAGAACAAATCAGACCATCCTAGATTAATCTTTTGGGGAATCTTCTGATCCTTGGAGATGTGTGGTGAATAGTTATCGTATCATTGGATTGAGCTCACTTCAGTATTCTTCAAAGTGATATAGATTTGTAGATTAATTAAGGTGTCTACTCTTGTGATTCAGATGTAGATAAGGAGTTTTTCTTGTTTGAACTTCCTTTAATGTTTTTATGGCAGTTTCATGATTTCCTTCAGACACTGTTATTGTTGAATTGATTACTAAATCTTCATTTGGGTTGTCCGTCATTTGAACAACAACCTCTAAGTACATCTTTAATTCAATAGAACTTGGATTGGCATGAACTGTGAGATTAGTGGAATCAATATCTGTTTCTTCAGCTTGGATTATTACTTCTAGAGATTTTAATGTTTCCTTTGCGTCAAGTTCTTCGAATCTATTCTTCAATGATTTCTTATCAGCCTTAAGTTTTTTAATCTATTTAAGTAGATATTGGTTATGATTTTTTAGACATAAAAGTTTTTCTTTTTTTCTGAACTATTGCCATTGTCATTATTATCCTTTTCTTGATCTTTTAATTTTTTAATTTGTTCTAATAACCTTTGATTCAGAGTCCTTAAATGTAAATTTTCTTCCTTCTTCTTTGATAGATTCTTGTTAAATTCCTCCTTAGAACTTTCATTTTCTTTCATTAATTTGTGTTTCTTAACCTTGGATTTTTTAATATGTGAAAGTAATTTCTCATTACCGTTTCCTAGATGCCAAATTTCTTCGTTGCATTTTGTTGATTTTGAATGAAACCGATGTACGAGATCTTTATATCTCTTCGTTGAGGCTTCACTCTTTTGTTGAAGTTTCGTTATCACTTCCTTTAATAGTTTTATTTGCATCTGTTCATTGTCTTGATGTTCTTCTGCATTAAATAGTCTTCCACACCTTGGACATTTTAAATTGCAATTTTTTTTAATATATGTATATCCAATTACATTTAGACAAGATGGACATTTAGTCCAAAATATTGATTCTTGTGTGGAACTCGTTTTGA
Source organism: Pinus taeda (assembly GCA_000404065.3). Taxonomy (NCBI): domain Eukaryota; kingdom Viridiplantae; phylum Streptophyta; class Pinopsida; order Pinales; family Pinaceae; genus Pinus; species Pinus taeda. The sequence goes on from APFE031753973.1 coordinate 105,782, forward strand.
CTTCTTTCTTGCTTTTTCGAGATGAACTTAGGGTTTATGTAATCGCCTTATTTTTTCTCTTTAATTGTCTCTCTTAATATACCTTCTTTTTTTCATTGAATTTTTTTTTCCTTTGCTCTTTTTTTTTAAGGGCCAAAGCCCTAATGGAGAGACGAAGAAACTCCCAATTGTAGCGAAATGCTTGAATCCTGACGACAATAATGTTGATGAAATCTTGATGGCCAAGGCCCTATATTAGACGTGGCTCTGATACCAATGTAACGACCGAAGGTCATATACATAGTGGAAATATTAAAATACTTCGTAGACAAAGACATCCATCGTAGGATATAATTGTAAATTGTATATTGTATTAAAGAATTGATGTAGGATGATTACAAATGAGAATGAGAGTCTTGTATATATACCCAAGCAAGTACCCTTTCACAAACAGGCATGTCTGTAGAGACATGCCTCTTTGTTTAACTAATTATTATTTAATTACACATCATTATGATTATTATTTATTATCTATTTTTATTTACATTTACATAATTTATGTTCATAACATTGTCTTCCCCTTCAAAAAGTTTTGTCCTCAAAGCTTGATGATGAAAGGACTTGATCTCCTTTTCTTCTATGAGGTTCTTCTCACATCGAGACAGACATATTTTTCGATACAAGTTGATATGATCCTTAGAGTGATATATAAAATTGTTGTACGAAGAACGGATCGAACCATCCTAGATTAATCTTTTGGGGAATATTATTATCCTTGGAGATGTGTGGTGAATACTTATCGTATCACTGGATTGAGCTCACTTCAGTATTCTTCGGACATAAGTTTGTTGTTTATGTTCTGAGTGATATAGACTTGTAGATTGATTAAGGTGTCTACTCTTATGATTAAGATGTAGATAAGGAGTTTTTCTTGTTTGAACTTCGTTTAACGTTTTTATGGCAGTTCCTGATTTCCTTCAGGCATTGTTGTTGTTGAATTGATTACTGAATCCTCATTTGGGGTGTTCGTCATTTGAATAACAACCTCTGAGTATGTATTTACTTCAGTAGGATTTGGATTGGCATGAACTGTGAGATTAATGGAATCGATGTTTGTTTCTTCAGCTTGGACTGTTACTTATAGATATTTTGATGTTTCCTTTGCGTCAAGTTCTTCGAATCTATTCTTCAATGATGTCTTATCAATCTTGATTTTTTTAATCTGGTTAAGCAAATATTGGTTATGATTTTTAGACGTAAAAGTTCTTCTTTTTCTAAATTGTTGACATTGTCATTATTATCCTTTTCTTAACCTTTTAATTTTTTAATTTGTTCTAATAACCTTTGATTCAGGGCCCTCAAACATAAATTTTCTTCTTCCTTCTTTGATAGATTCTCATTAAATTCTTGCTTAGAACTTTCATTTTCTTTCTTTAATTTTTGTTTCTTAACCTTGGTTTTTTTAATCTGTGAAAGTAATTTCTCATTGTGGTTTCTTAGATGCCAAATTTATTCATTGCATTCCGTTGATTTTGCATGAAACCGATCTGTGAGGTCTTTATATCTCTTCACTGAGGCTTCACTCTTTTGTTGAAGTTTCAGGATGTCTTCCTTTAATAGTTTTATTTTCGTCTTCTCATTGTTTTGATGTTCTTCTGTATTAAATAGTGTTCCACACCTTGGAAATTTTAAATTGCATTTTTTTTTTAATATATGTATATCCAATGACGTTTAGACAAGATGGAAAATTAGTCCAAAATAGTGATTCTTGTGTGGAACTCATTTTGACTTCTTTTTTTCTTTGTTGAGATGAAATCAAGGTTTATGTAATCGCCTTCTTTTTTCTCTTCGATTGTCTCTCTTAATATAACTTTTTTTTTCCTTGTAATATTTTTCCTTTGTTTTTTTATTTGAAGGGTCTGTTGATGGTGTTGGACCTACCAACATGTCAAGGGATCTCCCCGGTCAGAAGTCCCAATTAGACCTCAAACCGTTTGGTGTAGGAGTCCCAGCAGTGGGTCGTAAGGTAATGCCTTGATCGCGATGACGCACAGAGGCAAGTAAGATAACTCTGTTAGTAGCAAGGGTGTGACTGATGCAGTGAGTCAAGGAAGGTGTATGAGAGGTTCCAACACTTCGAAAGGGGAAGGAGGTGAAGGTGAGTTCCAAGTTAAAAAGGATCAGTCCCAACTCAGCTAGGAACACAAAACACAAAGGACATGCACAGCTTCCGGTGGAGCAGTCGACTCGGATGTGGCAGTCACATCATATAATGTAAGATAACACGTACAACACTCACGGATTAGTCTGAGACAAGTGTGACAGTTGTTATGGCAAGGTTCAAGTGAAAAGTGTGTCTGATGTCCGGCAAAGCAGTGGACACAGACGGTGAGATCATTGACAACATATGCAACACATTAACAACAAGATTTATATAATTGCATGTGAATCAATTCATACACAAGTACGTAAGTTAAACAACACATATCATTAAAGAACCCGAAGCAGTTCAACTACAATAACAACATATGCATTAAAATGTGTTGGCTCTTATTATATAAAGAAGTGTAAGTCACAATCATACAATACATCCATGTAAACCTGCTAGCCCCAACAATGGAACATTGCAGCCACATCTACCTGCTCCTCCAAAGAGATGTACTAGCTTCGTGTAGTGGAGAAGCCAAGGCGCATTACAATACTGTCAAATCCTTCTTCAAAATAGTCTTAGTAGAAGCTTGGCTTACCAAAAGCCCATACAATGAGTTATGAGGGACTGTTTATAACAAAGGGTGGGGTGACCCTTGGCATTCCCCTTTGTGACATTTCAACTACCCTCATGACTCTTCTCCTACTCTAGGACTGTTACATCCAACTATTGACACTTGACTTACACTTGACATGACTCAACATTACAATGCACATGTACTCATGTGAGACAACATGGCTTGAGCAAGCCTTGCAAGACGTCACTGACACTCGGTCCGTTGTGGTGAGACCAACTCTTTGACATGCTTGTGATGGTGAAGCTAGTGAGCCAATGCCAAGCTTGGTCATCCGTGATGGTGTGCATGCACCTCATGGTGACATATTGTTGAAGTGAACACTTGCTTTCATTGCAACCGGTGCATTGGTTCGGCCCCTTCATCCAACTCGTATGCTAACATGTGCATGGTCTTCTTAGGTACGGCAGAACCAACATCACACTGTTGCATAGTGTCCGTGTTGATCTTCATGTGTGTGCTGGTGGTCATGCGCATCAACTTGCTAAAGCACCCGTTCAGGTCTAGTTGGACTTACTTCTTGTCTTCGCCTTGGTGAGTTCGCTGAATGGGTTGGATTGCATGCGTGTGCATAATGACATGCATGTTGTTGAATCCTTTGCATGCGATCAACCACACTGATCACCATGTCTGCTCCATGTTAGTTGCTAGGATGGATCTTTAACTTGTCTGGGCACAGTTTCATCTGTGAGCGCATGTTGCACCCATTGTTGTTCCTCATCCTGCTGCAACTCATTCAATTGTCTGCGCAGCGTCATGTTCTTCCTGAGTTGCTACTTCAGCACATGCAACTCCTTCTTTGTTACATCTTCTACCTTCGCGTGATATTCATGTCATGTCGTCACTTCATAGCCCGAGTCTCCAAAGTTGCTTTCATTATCAGTGGATCTGCTTGATCTTACAACTTTGCTCCACCTCTATGTTGTCAAACACCTTCCTCTTGCATTCGTTGCATTCGGTATGCTACCTTTAGTTGTTGTTCATGATGTTGCTCGCTGTGAGGCTATTGCTTGCTGTGAGGCTGTTGCTTGATGTCCTTGTCTACAAACAACTTGATGTCTTCGTGAGTAGGCAAGCTCATAGACACTTGATCGACTGCATCCCCAAGCGTGCTTTGAACAGTGTCTTCGTCTCTGCTCTCCTAAAAACCATTGTACATGTACTGTTGCGAGGTAGATGAACACCTACGATACCTGGAGACATGGCAACACTCATGGCAAGCAATCTTTCAGTTGAAAACCAAAATGAATGTGAGAATTAACTTGTAACATACCTGGGTGAATGATCATGAAGGTTGCGTAATTTCGGCCAGGAGGTCGGGAGACCGACTACCAAGATTGCACAAGGCATAGTTCAGGCTACTAGAAGACTAACTAACTGCTAGAACTGTGCAATCATAGTCCAGTCTGGTTGTTTACTGTTGGGATTATGTAATGCGCAATTCCAGCTTGGAAGGACTGCTGGCCCAGGGACAGATTTGTGCAATTTCTTGGGCCAAGGAGCCACAATCCTACAGAATTAGGTAAAACAGTCTTGGAGGCCAGTGTTGGGTAGGAATGTGCAAATATGGAGAAGAAGGTGAGCCTTCCTTTCCCATATTGCACAATGTAACCTTGGTGAAGGTAGAGCCCGGGCCAAGGTTGGCCCAACTCATCGACATGCAATTGAAAGCAAGTAACTCAATGAATGCATGGCAACACTAAGTGATAGCAGAAGTGATTAACAATGCATATAAAACATGAATGAAAGATTCAACAAACAGATCAACATGCATGTGGGTGAGGCAGTTCGCCAGTTGGATGAACGTCCGTGCAAAATAGTTTCATGCATGCGACAACAATGCGATAGCAATGAAAACTGTAACAGAGCTAGTACAAGCTAGAATACACATAAGTGACATCATGCGTTCAAATAAATCAAGCAAATAGTACTCCCAAGAGTGAAAACACAAAAGGTGACAGAAATGCAGCACAAGGCATGGGAAGCGAGATTACCCCAAAACAATTGAGCTAAATGTGTCGACTGCTCCTAGATGTGATGTGTGATGTTAGAGCTGTAAGATTGATATGAGGAATGAGCTCTGCGACGACTAATTGATGAGTTTTGATAACATCGAGGTTGTGACGCACATGCCAGAAATCTAGGGGAAGCGACACTTGGTGGGAGGTTTCTGAATTGCTCCTTGCATTTAACTTCCAAATGATAAATATTGATCCTTGAAACAAGGGATTCCTTTGCATGTTTCCTTGGGAGAAGCAACCCATGCATGCAAGTCTATTTTGCTCAGTCCCAAAGGAGTCGGTCAACTTAGCTGCACATGCAAGAGACTGCTTGACTGTTGGAGAAAAATGCGCATTTCTGGCTGGGAGTTGGGCTAAATGCCTAGGAGGTTTGCGCAATTTCTGGGCAGAGCAGCTGACTGCTGCCCAGATTTACTCAAATCCTGGGCTGAACAGCCTATTGCTAGGAAAATTTACGCAAATCCTGCTGGGAGGGTTGGTTGGCAGGATTGCGCAATCTTGGAGCCTAGCAGGCTGTCAGAGAGGATTGCACAATTCTTGGAGGGAAGGTTGGTTGCCCTTCAGGAATGCACAATTTTCAAGGGGAATCTGCTCAGCCTACAGCTAGACCAAGTACCCGTGAGCAACCTGTGAGGGGAATGGATGAACTGTGATCGATAGGCTGCCTTTGTGCAAGGAAAACTCATGAAGCTTGAGTGCTTGACGAAGCAAGACAAAGTGTTGTGCAAGGTTGGTAGGGAGGCTCCAAAACAAGCTAAGGAAAATATTTGGAGGGTGTTGTAGCCGCTACAACACTCGGTGACACACTTGTAGAAATCCAGCTCTTTGAATGGACCTTGTTCGTGAAAAGCAAGTCTAACAGCTCCGGAAGTATTGTTCAGCTCTCAGCTCATCTTGGCTTCACACGAGCTTGATGTAAGGTGTAGCATCTGCCCAACTCTTGGTCGATTGAGACACATTCCAAGCCAAGGCAACACAGGTGTTTCGATTGGGGTTGAGGGGTATATAGGTGCACAAGTAGCATAGTCGTCAGAGTCTTAGTTTCATCTCTGGTGTTGCTCCACTGCCAGTAGGCCTAGACTGTACCTCGATGGAGTCACATAGGAACACAAGCATGACTCTGCTGCCAACGAGCCTGGTCAAGACCCCGACAGAGTTACTTGCATCACCTCCTTGCATATGAAGCCTTTCTCTTCTTTCGCCTTATTCATTTTTCATTTTGAATTTTTTGACATTTCATTTTTTCCATTTTTCACCGTGCATAGCACTTATTCATTTCAGAGGTGGAAGAGGGATCCCCACTTATTGAGAGCTGAAGAGGTTATTCCAACAGAGAAATAATTTATTGTATCTTTGACATGCTTGTAAATGTTTTCCCCCTCACCTCACTCTACTTGACTAAGCTAACAAGGGTTAACCTAAAAACAATTGACTAGAGAAGGTGACACTAGTTAGAGTGCAAGCGTTGTGTTTTCACCAAGGTTCACTTCGAACGGTACGTATTTTCCTTTAACGTATCATGGAATAAAAGTAACAAGCTCATCATACAGAGGCAAGATGACAGATAACCAAGTAGTGATAGTTGTACAAGCCCTCTTGAACTTTACCTAACTTGTTTCATGAGTCACACATGGTTTCATGCCAACTAACCTACGAACGAAACAAGCGAACGAACTAACAATCAACAAAGCAAAGAAAGAGTAGAAGAAAAAAAGAAAGCGAAGAAAGTAAACAAACAAGTAAGAAAACAAACAATAAAACAAAGCATGTAAGCAAACAAGCATGCAAGCAAACAACTGAAAGCAAACTCTACTCCTACTCCTACACTAACAATGCATGGGACTGATCTCATGAAGTGATACTTCCAATGCAACCACTGACACATTGGTAGTCCCATGTTGGTGAAGGCTTGGCCCATGAGCAACCCAATTTTTTGGACCAGCAACCAAGAAAGATATAATAATGAAGACAACCACACTTCGTGTTTCAAAGTGTCCACGGGACATAAGTGAGTGCATGTGTATGACGGGCAGTCTACGAACTTATCATGGTGTTGTGTGACACTACGTGCAACTTTAAAGCATAAGCACACTCTTAACTGAGACATGCAAGCAAACGAAAGAAACAAAGATAACTTGCATCATGCACGAGTTCTCGCAATGTAATACTCCTCTAATACATGAGCAATGGGATCGTGCAATTCAAGTAGAGGAAGTGTGATCTGTGTGTGAGATGGGTCTCCAATGCATACATATGAGTGATGAGGAGACTTGGGTGATTGAACAATTTCCTCATCGGGAGAAAAACCAACCTTAGGACAGCGAGGGCCTCACATAACCATCAGCTTGGGCTGAAGTGCCTCGACGGCCTGTGGGGTTTCGACTTCATTGACAGATGGATCTTTGTAAACTAGTGGCTTAGATGGACTAACAACAAGTGAATCAACATTATGATTGGATGAATCAAGTGAATCAACGTTGTGATCAAATGATAAACAATATATATATATAATATATATATATATATATATAATATATATATATATTATATAAATTATATATATATATATATATATATATATAAATATATATAATATATATATATATAACATATATATATATATATATCAAAATATAGAATATATTAAAAAATAGATAATTTTAATTCTCGAATTTATTTAATAATATATTGATGAGGGCGGAATTTCGGGGTGAACCAAAATCCCAATTCCCCAATAAAATCATTCTTTGGGCTTTCAAAAACTTTCCATCGTTCTTCATCCACACACGAAATTTCTTCTCAAAATTCTTTGATGGTGTTGATGCAACTACTTGTTCGGCTCGTTCTCAGTTCACACATGCTTCCGTTGTGGATTCTTGCTCCACCACGACCAGCCAAACCTTGGCCACGCCATTGGGGCATCAAACTTTGGACCTTCGTCATTCTCTTCTCCTATCGTGACTACAACCTCCTCAACATCACTCTCCAGGTCATCGTCCCCTTTTCAATACTTTCCCTCACCTTATCACATAACAAACTGATGTCCCTGCTCACAAAAATGTGGGCGCATTCATAATCATCAACCAATCAAACCAACTTCAAAATTCCACAAAGGACCTCCTATGACAAACTCACATTGTTTGCTTTAGCACAGTCAGTAGTGCTGGTGGTTTTCCATAATCCCGTCCATGCCTCCCATTGAGCTCGTTGGTATTCGTTGCTAGAGAAAATGCTCATACTCTCGTTTGTGTGGCCTTCAGGAGATTGAAACCAAGTAACGTCCCCTCTATTGTTGCAAAAAGCTTCCAGTTCCGATTTGAATTCCTTCGTCACCAACAGTGGGCCATCAATAGCTTTGAGGGCGAGGAGTGCCTTTGAGTTAGAAGGCCTTGACATATCATCGTGTTCAAGTTCTAGCTCTAGAGCCGGTACTCGCTCTCGCTATAGTTCCAGTACTTTTTCATATTCCAATTTCTACACACATTTTCTCTTCTTCAATCCCTCAAAGTCCTTAACACCTGCCGATGATAGGAGCTGTCCGCAATCCTTTCAACCCTTGCTTGTCTCTGGCGCCTCGGCCTGGCATTGTTAGCCATCCGATCATGTTGAGCTCTCTGAGCAGTGGCCATGACCTCCACAAATCCATGTCGGTCATCTCAAATACTTCTTCATGGGGTTCCAGGGAAACCTCTTTGTTACTCTGATAACACCAATATGCCATGGATTCTTCATTGTTTTTGGCTTCCAGGCATTAAAAGGAAGGTGAACAGATAAGGCGGGGAATCACTTGATGTCAATCACAAAATTGCCGGAAGGGCCTGACAAATAAAATAAAAAACAAAAATACACAGATAGACTTAAATTCACATCAAATGCATTTCCATTATTTACAAAGTCGATTACAATTTGAGGCATTCAGCCTTAATCAAGAATTCTCCAGCAACTACATTTTCCCTCTCTCACAGACACAGGGTTTCTTCCTCTCTTTCTTGATTCCCTAATGAATTCTCAATATCTTATTATACATACATTCAGTTTTAACTAAATTTTTAACCGAAATTAGTTCATTAACCAAATCTTGTTCAAGGTTGGCCTGGTTGTCCATGTGGTTGTCTACATGTCTTCTTCCTCTAATTTTTTTCATTAAGGGTTCGGATGCCCCTGCATCAGACTCCCGAGGTACAAAAATTATGACCTCCTGGTCATATGCGTTTCCCTAGCAATTCTACCCATTATTTCACTTCTTCAGTGGAACTGCTTTCATGGTCTTCTATGAGTTGCAACCAAACCTTTGCCATCGCAAGTCCTCCCTACTACCAGATGCCCTACCAAGCTTCTCTCCTGAGCTTATTCCTCTCGGAATCTCTGTGGTTCTCTCCTCTCGAACCGGTTGATTAATCCCACTCCAGGTTTGCTGCAATCTTCTCACCTTCACAAAATAAATTTTAAAAAAAAATTACAAGCTTACAGATCTTCAACAAACTGTACCTCTTCTTTCTTCGCATGCAAAAACTCCTCTCCGCAGGAAATATTTTCCCACTCTAATACCACTTGATGAGGACAGAATTTCAGGGTGAACCAAAATCCCAATTCCCCAATAAAATCTTTCTTCAGGCTTTCAGAAACTTCCCATCGTTCTTCATCCACACACGAACTTTCTTCTCAAAGTTCTTTGCTGCTATTGCTGGAGCTGCTTGTTCGGCTCGTTCTCGGTCCACACACGCTTCCGCAGTGGATTCTTGCTCCACCATGACCAGCCAAACCTTGGCCATGCCATTGGGGCATCGACCTTTCGACCTTTGTCATTCTCTTCTCCCGTTGTGATTGCAACCTCCTCAACATCACTCTCCAAGTCATTGTCCCCTTTCTGATACTTTCCCTCACCTTATCACATAAATTGATGTCCCTGCTCACAAAAATGTGGGCGCATTCATAATCATCAACCAACCGAACCAACTTCAAAATTCCACAAAGGACCTCCTATGACAAACTCACATTGTTTGCTTTAGCATAGTCAGCAATGCTGATGGTTTTCCATAATCTCATCCATGCCTCCCATCAAGCTCGCTGGTATTCATTGCTAGAGAAAATGCTCATCCTCTCGTTTGTGCAGCCTTCAGGAGATTGAAACCAAGTAACGTCCCCTCTGCTGTTGCAAAAAGCTTCCAATTCCGATTCGAATTCCTTCATCACCAACAGTGGGCCATCAATAGCTTCGAGGGCGAGGAGTGCCTTTGAGTTTGAAGGCCTCAACACATCATCGTGTTCAGGTTCTAGCTTTGGAGTCAGTACTCGATCTCACTCTGGTTCGGGTACTTTTCCATATTCCAATTGTTGCACGCATTTTCTCTTCTTTAATCCCTCAAAGTCCTTAACACCTGCCGATTATAAGAGCTGTCCGTAGTCCTTTCAACCCTAGCTTATCTCTGGTACCTCAGCCTAGCATTGTTAGCCATCCGATCATGCTGAGCTCTCTGAGCAGTGGCCATGGCCTCCACAAATCCATGTTGTCCATCTCAGATACTTCTTCATGGGGTTCCAAGGAAACCTCTTTGTTACTCTAATAACACCAATATGCCATGGATTCTTCATTGTTTTCAGCTTCCAGGCATTAAAAAGAAGGCGAACAGATAAGGCGGGGGATCACTCGATGTTAATCACAAAATTTCCAGAAGGGCCTGACAAATAAAATAAAAAAACAAAAATACACAGACAGACTTAAATTCACATCAAATGCATTTCCATTATTTACAGAGTCGATTATAATTTAAGGCATCTCAGCCTTAATCAAGAATTCTCCAGCAACTACATTTTTACTTCTCTCACACGCACAGGGTTTCCTCCTCTATTTCTTGATTCCCTAATGAATTCTCAATATCTTATTATCCATACATTCATTTTTAACTGAAATTAGTCCGTTAACCGAATCTTGTTCAAGGTTGGCCTCGTTGTCCGCGTGTATTCTTCCTCTAATTTTTTTCATTAAGGGTTCGAATGCCCCTGCATCATATATTTTTTTAGTTTATAAATTTTAAAATCATGTTTAATAAATTGTAATTAAAAATAATTAAAAACCATTTTGAATTTTTTTTCCCGTGGAAAAAGTCGTAATTTCTATTGATATATAAGAAATTACATTTTGTAGACGCTAGTGCATATGCATATGGAGGTAGAGTTTCCTGTCAAGTTCAAAAACTTAGACCAAAAAGGATCAGTTGTATCTCCAAGCAGGGAGTCTGTTACCAATTTACTGTACCAGTGCTTGCTCTCTAACATAGAGTGTTAGGCCCCTATACTACTAGAGTAACCCCTTATTGTTATTAGTACAACCCACTTATTATATTGATGTACCCATGTAGCACCCATATTGTTACTATTGTGCCCCATAGAAGCCCACTATTGTTATTATTGTGCCCTTACATTATTATTGTTATGTCGGCTATGATTATTTTATGAGCCCTTAGACTCCTATATATAGAAAGGAGGTCTTTTCATTTGTATCATCCAAGAATTGATCATTTATGTAAT
>APFE031753983.1:0-13322 GCA_000404065.3 Pinus taeda
ATATTGCTCCATCTGAAGTATCCAATTTACCGGATCCTTGCCATCAAACTTCTTCATCTTGCTTTTTCTTGATTTTAGGAGCTCGATCTTGAAATGACTGTAACTCTGTACTTTCGAATCTTTAAGTTTTGAAATTGCGATCTGCAGCATCGCTCTGCATCCGCTTTCCACTGCCACAAGTTTGATCCAAATTGCATTCTCAAAGAAAGCGTTATGTGAAATCTCCCATAGTGACCTGATTATAGACCTTTCCATAAGAGCGAACTTGTATGAAGTGCCATGTGTCACTGTTTCAACCTATGGCACTGAAAAATATATACAAGAAACTAAAACCCATCCTCTTTCTGTACCTTCTTATAGAATTTCCATCGATGCTCAGAGAGAACGTTATGATGATTTTCCCTAGGTCACCTATTTGGAATGTAATTCAAGAGTCTGCAAAAAGACCAACTTCCTTAGATCATATCTCCGAAAATATAGCGTTAAAAGCTCTAAAATTTAGACCCGTGGTTCAGTGTGATTTCGTCTCAAATGGGTTTTTTTTTCACTTCTTAAACATCACAGAAAAAAGGTTATAGCGAAAATGCCGTGATGACCTATTTGGAGCAGCGAAACCCTAAAATCCAAAGCTCTGATACCAAATGTTACGAAACCAGCTCAATAAAAGATAGAAAAGAGAGATCAACACCTTAGAATTCAGCCTCTTCGAGGGGGCAACCTCCTTTACATTACATAAATGAACAATTCTTGGATGATACAAATGAAAAGACCTCCTTTCTATATATAGGAGTCTAAGGGGTCATAACATAACAAGAGCCGACATAACAATAATAATGTTAAGGGGCACCAATAATAACAATAGTGGGCTTCTATGGGGCACAATAGTAACAATATGGGAACTACATGGGTACATCAATATAATAAGTGGGTTGTACTAATAGCAATAAGGGGTTACACTAGTAGTATAGGGGCCTAACAGGAACTTACCCTATAAATTCCTACATTAATAGACAGTGCCAAAAAATATTTATCATCTTGTATACTGTATAAGATTGTTTTTCAATGTTGGGGTAGTTAAGTTGTGGTCCTTGCAAACTTACACTCATGAACGAGATAATCTTCTCATTGTTTAGTTCATCCTTCTAAGTGAGTAAAAAGGTGAGAAAAGTGTAAGAACTGAAAGTGTAGAGCAAGAAATATTTATTGAAGTATGGGTTGAACAATGTAGGTGCTTCTGTGATAGGTTGCTTAATATGAGAAAACGAGTCCTTTTCCCTTTTATCCCATTTATAAACTGCATCCTTATTCACCATCTCCTGTATTGTCTTGATAATCTGAGCGTAGTCAGAGATGAACTTGCGAAGCAAAATTGATTTTCCCGAAGAAGGAATGCATGGCCTTCTTATTCACTAGGAAGGTAATCAATGTGATTGTCCTAATCCTATCCAAGTCTACCTTAATCACACTTTTAGCAATAATGTGGCCTAGGAGATCACCCATGGACACTACAAAGATACTATTTTTTGGATTTAAGGATATTCTTCACTTCTAGCATCGCTCAAAAATCATCTTTAAATGGAATATGTGGTCTAACCTCTATTTGGAGAACACGGTTACATCATTAAGGTAGAACACTACGCTCCGCCAAATGAGTCCACAGAGACAAATTTCCATAGCACTTTAGAATGTTGCACCAACATTAATTATCTCGAATGACATTCATCTCAATGTGAACATGGCCCACTTCATTCAAAATGTGGTTTTAAGTTTATCAGGCTCTGCAACTAGAACTTTGTATCTAGAATAAAATTCTAACAAAGAAAACATTTCAAACCCTGATTCTATTGGCAGTATTTGTTACATGGACAACACTGGGTAGTTTTCCTTGTCTGAGGTATGATTGAGATTTCAAAAATCTACACACAAGTGGATTTCCCTAGAATTCTTCCTCACTGGGACCAAATTTGACACCCATGTTGAGTGTCACACTCTATAGACGATTCAGGCATCCAATATTTTTCTCATATCTTTCTAAGTAAAAGGCTCAAACATTGGATGTACTTTCCTTAACTTCTATTGGAATGGCTTGGCCCCTTATTTTATTGGTATCACATGTAATATGATTCACATGTAAGATGATTCACATGTCATATGTTTTAAGCTCATTGTACGTACACACTAACAAATCTTGATACTGCTTGAACAAGCGAATGAAGGCTTGCCACCCTTGTGGAGTACAACAAGTACCGATATTGACATACTTTAGATCCCTTTCTATTCCTAAGTTAATATTCATGTGCGATAGTGTGGAACTATGGATCCTATCATTGACAGGTCCCTAGAAGTGATTTTGCAGTTCATACAACTTCGCTAATGATACCACACCCTTGGCATTGAAATTTCATTTTCTTGCACTAACTGCATCCTGCATTAACTTTTTGTGCTCGTCCTCATCGATCGCTACGTCTTTGAACACATCAACATTCACCATGAAGCACAGTATTTGTTGATCATCATCAAAAATGCGTAAATTAGTGATATTGCTGGAGAGAAAAGGCATATAAATAATTTCAACAGAAAAACCATCCCTCAATGGTGACAACCGAGAATCAATATTTGCTAATGTATTCGTTGTTGTGTTATGCATTACTGGAATAGAAATAATATTGAATGACTAGGAACCCTAAATCAAATGACATACCTCTTTTTGATAACTTCTAAGATGAGGTGACGCACAATGTATGGTATTGCATACCTATTGCACCACAACTTTTGAGTCACCTACTTCTTTTGGGATGGAAACGTTGAGGTCAATGGATATTTGTAAGCCATAGATGAGTGCTTCATACTCTATATTCTTATTTTCGCACTCAAATTACAAGTGAATAGAGATCAAATGTCTTCTTTTCAATCGTTCTATTAAAACACAACTAGCTCTAGAGCCCTCCTTCGTTTTGGAACCATTGAAGTACAAATTCCAAATATCATATGTATAGGGACTGGCGACTACAGTAGTGCTGCTACAACTACTACTAACTGTGAAAAGGTCATTATCACTAGTTGGGCTAGGAAGGAGCTCCAACTACATATTTGGTGGAATTGGGGATGGTTGCGCAACAAAACATGCCAATTGGGTTTCTAAGAAGAAATTTCCAAAAAGTAGTTATGTGAAAGCCATCAGTTCATTTTGTCCATCCAAGGGAGTGATAGTGTTTTTGAATCCACCTGGATCTAATTATTTCTACCCTGATACAGAAGCCATAGATGTGACCAGTCCGTGGATAAGTACCCTTGTAGCTTGCTAGACCTGTCTCTTTTCTACAACACTGCGTATGCTTCTGGCATGTCCACAACCATTATGTTGATACATTGGCGGACCCGTCCATCAGAAGATAAATATATGACAAAATCTCTGAGTTCACCAATCGCATGGACATGATTTCTTTCCAGCTAAATAATCTATGCATCTGTTGTTTTCAATTTTACATTGATTTTCTTGGCAACAAATAATGACATTACGTTCACCGATGCATTAGAATCAACGAAGCGATTGTGTGCATTGAAATTAAAAATTTTGAAAGTTAACAAGAAAGGTGGGAAGAGAGTATTCACATCAATCATTAATTCATTAAGTACAGATTCGAGAGACCATAAGACTTACCAAGTCCATTGTTTGAAGAGGTAGCATTACTTGTGGAGGTCTTCCCAAGTGCCCACAATACGATGTTCGTTGCCTTGTGATATTTGTTAAGTCAAACTTTGAAATGTTCGCATGAACCTTCTTCATGTCATCAACTATGTTGTAGTCCATAGTGGGAAGAATGGCCATGGTGTCTAGGGATGGAACTTGGTTTGTGGCTTCCAGAGTGATGGTTTTGTCCTTAATTCTCATGGAAGAATTTTTTGTCGAGACAAATTTCCCAAACATGCTCTAAGTGTCATGCACTAAGTTGACTGGTGGGTTGATTTTTCTTAACATATTTTTTAAAATTTTTGTTTCAAAAACTCAAGTGTAGTGGTTGGCCCTTGGCTTCTTAGGTTGTACCAATTGGTCTACTTTTGGGTTGGACCGTCAATCGAAGGTTTCTTATCAGCAATACTAGT
Organism: Pinus taeda; assembly: GCA_000404065.3. Lineage (NCBI taxonomy): Eukaryota > Viridiplantae > Streptophyta > Pinopsida > Pinales > Pinaceae > Pinus > Pinus taeda. Next base: position 4,105 of record APFE031753983.1, read on the forward strand.
TTGGACTATGAGTATACAATTGAAATTTTTTACTGCATGCCCGACACTTGGAGTTTCATCAGATGCATCAGCTTCTTCCTTTTCTCTCATAGGCTTAGCCTACTCTTCAACCATTACCACATCAATAAGATGCGTAGAAAGCATGTTGATGGCTTGATTCCACTGTGGGCACATTTTCTCTAAAAGATGTTCTCAATGATACAAACAATATTGATATGTGCCCAAGTGGTCAATATTCAATACAACAATGGAGATCTATGAATTTTTTTTTTCAGTTGGTTGCTGCTACTACCAGAAGTTGTAGTCCTTCTGAATAGGTCAAATCTAGGAGGCTTTATATTAACGGTGATCTCACTTGACCTCTTTTTGAACTCTACCATCTCATTATATAGAGATTTGACAAGATGGGTCAAGATTTCAAGATAAGATGGTTCTTTCTCTTTTTCCCTACTCATAGGTAGATGAAACATCTTACCTGTGTATTTGGAGTATTTTTTTAGTTGATTGTCTGAGATGACTCTATTGTTCTTGTTTCCAATAAGCAAACAATGCTAGGAAACCAACTCAACCAGCCTTTAGGTTCAAGCTGGCCCTTGAACTAGAGGGAGATCGTTCAGGTGTTATGAGGATTTGCTTAACGTTGTTCAACTATCACTGAACAACAACCTTTGAAGCACAATGGCCAGATATACAGTTTTAATTGGGGGTGGTTGGTGATCAATGAAAATCCCTATTCATATTAAATGCCTCTCTCACAGGGTCCCTTCTAAACGTGTCAGCTTCAAGGCTAACAAAAAAGCTTGATTTGTATAAGAATTTCATAGATGAATGTAAGGATATTCCTATTAATTGAGCATCCAGACTAATTACTTAACAACTAGGAAGATCTGGATCCGCGTAGAAGATTTCTGCAGCCCAAAAAAGCATTTCAGGACAAAATAGAAGGATAAACAATAACCAATTTCAAGGAGGATTTGGATCAGGCAAATAGTCTGCTATACTAATCTCTTTAAACAATTGTAAATATGCAGGGGATTTCAAAGAGATTGAAACACAATCTGTTCTTACCCAGGTCTTCTATAATACTGTGAACATGTGTAGAAAACAGATATGGAAATACTAGAAAGACATACAAGAAACACAAAATTCTGTGAAACCGGAGTCATAAGTCTTTCGTTAGAAATCAAATAAGAGAAGTTATTACAAAGTGTAGAGTCTAGGCATCAAAAGCCCACACATGTTCATTACAAATAAAACAATATATATACTAAATATCCCCTAAACCATTACAATAATCCTAGAATGAAATTATGAACTATATAAAATAAATAATATTTCCTTATTAGTTGTAGGGAATTTGGAACTATTGCAAGTACCTGCCTTGAAATCTGGAGTTGGTTGAATGACTATTGATTCATAATGATCCTCAATCTGTTGATATTTTGATGTTCTCAATAATGATATTTTTATGCCTTTAAAATTTGGAGCTGTTGTTTCCACCATTTTCCTTTCAATTGATATTTTTGAGCCTTGAAGTCTGGGGTTTGTGAAGTTGTTGATGAAGATCTGTTTCGAATGCATTTATGTCACCTTTTTATAATGCTTCACTAATTTCAAAATCATAAATGCTTTCAAATAGTCCATGAATAAATTTGTTATTTTCATGAATTTACTAAATAAATTTAGAAAGTATCTCCTCAAATAATAAATTTATGGATAAATTCATCCACTTATTATGTCGCGTTTCAATTTCTCATGTGTTTACAAAACTATGGGTGGTTTTGTAAATCCATGTCATGTTTCTCCTTCCCTGTAAAAACTCATTTACTTTCACACTGTAAATTTCCTTTCTATGAAATTCATTTACAAATTAAAAAGCCATATGTGGTTTTGTGAATCCATGTGTGGTTTTGTGATTTCACAATTCTAACTCGATTTCACCATGCTTATAAATTATTCTTAATTATGTAACTATGACTTCAGTTTCACATGTATTTACGTAAATTCTCTCCTTTACATTAATTTGATCAATATATGGTTGCAAAGCCAACCTTTATTCATTTTCATTCACCGAGCAATTCCATTTTATCCATTTTACGTTCCAACGTGAAATAAATTTATTTCATAATAGTATTCGCACCATATAAAATTCTAATATATAATGGGTATAGTTTTTGGGCCCCCTCTTTAGTGGTAAATGGTTTGGGACTTGGTAGTTTCGGAGGGTGGTTCCTAAAACTGCTGACTTTGGACCCCCTATGTTAACGGGAAATAGCCAAGGGGGTCGGTTTTTAAACGTTGGATATTACCCATATCTCTAAAGATAAGGTGAGTTTAATTAGTTAAATGTGGGGTGGGACATAGGCTTTGACCTTTAGCTTTGAGTGAGTTTATGATTTTATTTTCTGACTAGGATTAAATTTTATTTTTTATAGTATAATTTTAATTAATAAATATTTTTTATAAAAAATATATAATTATATTTTATAAAAATAAAAATAATTTTTTAAATTAAATTATTATATATAAAAAACAATAAATTCATCACAAAATTTATATATTCCCTCACTGTTTAACTTATAAGGAAATGGCAATTTCACACTGAAAATTTTTAATTTTCAGTGTGCCGAAATATGTTACAACATGGGCTCCCCTATGGGATGGAGACAACTAGTAGAAAAACTTCCTCTTGTGTTGGGCATGGAGTCATACCATAAAATCATTGATCACTAATCTACCATCATGTAATGTATAGCCAATCCCCATCATCCAGCGACTGCATATTAGAACTGCAACTATGAATGAAAACTTATACTTCCTACACTAATCGAGAGACTTATTCATTCTGAAATCTAAAAATTGAAAACTACTGAAGTGAAACAACTCTCAATATAAGTGGAAATAAGCACAAGAGTGCCTAATTCATGGGCTATGGAGTCAATCATTTAATCCCTTGGAAGTCATCACACTCAAACAAACCAAACCTAATAGTGCAATCTTCAAATATAATTGAAACAATTGCAGATCTATTGCACCCTAAATCTGAAAGTAGGTAATCAATCCCACACCTATATCTAATAGAACTGGTCAATTTTACACTATTAGGTGTAATCTGCTTTCTTATGTTACCAAGTCCCTTGGAAGTCATCACACTCAAACAAACCAAACCTAATAGTGCAATCCTCAAATATAATTGAAACAATTGCAGATCTATTGCACCCTAAATCTGAAAGTAGGTAATCAATCCCACACCTATATCTAATAGAACTGGTCAATTTTACACTATTAGGTGTAATCTGCTTTCTTATGTTACCAAGTGCAAAGTGGATTTATTGACAAACTACGTGGCCATCAGCTTAACATATGAAGAATATATACAATATGAACATAAAATCCCATGGAAAACGTATACCCACATGTGTACTTTAAAAGTTGCATCGTCCATAGAAATTTTAGATTTCTTACCATGGCTGAGAGGGAAAGACATATATTGTTGATTACAGGTATCGAAAAACCTTGCATAGTAGTAAAGGCAGCTAAAATTTTGAAATAGTGGGATCAGTTACCCAATGGAATCTCCATATGACAAAGTGGAGTTGCAAGGTAAAATAAATGCAACCAATAATAAATGCTTACTCCTTGCTCACCAGCAAGGAATATATCTAATTTTTATATTTCCCCAGGAGAAATATATCTTCATTACTTGGCTCCATGGCAACAATGCCAAATGTTTCACCTTTTTCCTATAGGTAGTCCTTGGATGTAAAAAATACACTAGGAAACTAACTCAAGTAGGCTTTAGGTTCAATGTATTCCTTGAACCAGAGGGGGGTCCCTCAGGTATTACTAGGCGTTGTTTAATGTTGCTCACTTGTCACTCAACAACAAGATTTGAAGCACAATGGCCCAATTTATGGTTTTAATTGGGGGGTGGTTCGCAATCAATGACAATCCCTATTCATATTAAATGCCTCTCTCAGAAGGTCCCTTTTGAATGTGTTAGCTTCTAGCTCGACTGAATGACTTGATTTTTATAAGAATTTGACAGTGATTTTTATAAGAATTTGACAGAATAATGTAAGGAGGTTCCTAATAATTGAGTAGCCAAACTAATTACTTAACAACTAACAAGATTTGAATGTGTGTAGAAAATTTCTACAGCGTGACAAAATATATTCAGGAGAAAATAGAAGGACAAACAATAACCAATTTCAAAGAGGATTTAGATGAGACAAACAGTCTACTATACTAATCTCTTTAAACAATTATAAATCTGGAGGGAATTTCAACAGCCTGACAAAATATATTCAGGAGAATATAGAAGGAAAAACAATAACCAATTTCAAAGAGGAGTTAGATGAGACAAACAATCTACTATACTAATCTCTTTAAACAATTATAAATATGGAGGGAATTTCAACAGCCTGACAAAATATATTCAGGAGAATATAGAAGGAAAAACAATAACCAATTTCAAAGAGGAGTTAGATGAGACAAACAATCTACTATACTAATCTCTTTAAACAATTATAAATATGGAGGGCATTTTAGAGCGATTGAAACACAATCTGTTCTTACCGAGGTCTTCTATAGTACTGTGAACATGTGTAGAAAACAGATATGGAAATATTGAAAAAAAACATACACATAACCCAAAATTCTGTCATAACAGAGCCATAAGGCATTCATTACATATCAAGTAAGAGAAGTTATTACAAAGTGTAGAGTCTAGGCATCAAAAGCCCACACTTTTTCATTACAAATAAAGCAACATATAGACTAAATATCTACTAAAATATTACAATAACGTTGGAATGAAATTATGAATTCTAAAAAATAAATAATATTTCCTTATTAGTCACTGGGAATCTGGAAGTGTTGCAAGTACCTGCCTTGAAATCTGCCTTGAAATCTGTAGTTGGCTGAATGTCTGCTAAAAATCTATAGAATGATCCTCAACCTATTGATATTTTGATGTTCTGAATGTTGATATCTCCATGCCTTTAAAATCCAGAGCTATTGTTTCCACCATTTTCCTTTCAATTGATATTTCCATGCCTTGAAATCTGGGGTTTGTGATGTTGTTTCTAAAAATATGTTTGTTGATATCTCCATGCTTTTAAAATTCAGAGCTATTGTTTCCACCATTTTCCTTTCAATTGATATTTCCATGCCTTGCAATCTAGGGTTTGTGATGCTATTGCTCAAAATATGTCTGGAATGCATTTATGTCACCTTTTGGCAATGCTTCACTAATTTCAAAATCACAAATGTTTTCAAATATTTCGTGAATAAATTTGGTATTTTCATGAATTTACTAAATAAATTCAAAAAGTATCTCAAATAATAAATTTATGGATAAATTCATCCACTTATTATGTGGTGTTTCTATTTCTCATGTGTTTACAAAACTATGTGTGGTTTTGTAAATCCATGTCCTATTTCTCCTTCCCTGTAAAAACTTATTTACTTTCACACTATAAATTTCCTTTCTATGAAATTCATTTACACATTAAAAAACCATATGTGGTTTGTAAATCCATGTCTTGTTTTCTATAGTTGGTAGAGTATTTTACTTTTCTCTTTTACTTTCACCTCAATCTGATTTCACACCTGATTTCACCCATGCCTGTAAATTATTCTTAATTCTATAACACTTCATTTTCACATGTCTTGATGTAAATGATCTCCTCTACATAAATTTCATCAATATATGATTGCAAATCCTCCCTTTATTCATTTTCATGCACCCATAATTTGTTTTATGTGTAGTTGTAACACATTAATGTGTAATTCCATTTTACCCACTTTGCCTTCCATCCTGAAATAAATTTATTTCATTATAGTATTCCCACCATATAAAATTCTAATTAATACTGGGTATGGTTTTCGGGCCCCCTCCTTAGTTGTAAATGGTTTGGTATTTTAAGTCCTGAGTAACTAGGAGCGTGGGTTGGCAGTTTGAGAGGGTGGTTGGTTTCTAAAACTATCGACTTTGCTTCCCCTATGTTAACGGGAAATGGCAAAGGGGTCTCCAAAATTAGTTTTTAAACATTGGATTAAATTATCCAAGCATATTTAATTAATTAAATTTGGGGTGGGCCATAGGATTTGACCTTTAGCTTTCAGTGGGCTTATGATTAGGATTAAATTTTATTTTTTACAATATAATTTTAATTTTAAACAATATTTTCATAAAAGTATATAATTATATTTTTATAAAAATAAAAAAATTTTAAAATTAAATTATTATATATAAAAAACATATAAATCATTCAAAAGCTTAGAATTTATATATGCCCTCATTATTTAACTCAAAAGAAAATGACAATTTCACACTGAAAGTTTTTAATTTTTAGTGTGCCGAAATATGTTACAACATCGGCTCCATTGGGGACTGCTTCCCATGTGGGATGCAAAGAACTAGTAGACCAACTTCCTGTTATGTTGGGCATGAAGTCATACCATAAAATAATTGATCAGTGATCTACTATCATGTAATGTATAGCCAATCCCCATCATCCAGCTATTGCATATTAAACCTGCAACTGTGAATGGAAACTTATATTTCCTGCACTAATCAAGAGACTTATTCATTTTGAAATCTGAAAGTTGAAACCGTTGAAGTGAAACAATTGTCACTGTAAGTGGAAATAAACACAAGAGTGCCTAATTCATGGGCTATGGAGTCAATCATTTAATCTCTTGGAAGTCATTTCTCTCAACCAAACCAAAGTTAATACTACAATCTTGAAACATAATTGAAACAATTGTAGGTCTACTACACCCTAAATCTAAAAGTAGATAATAAATCTCACACCTCTATCTAACTAAATTGGACAATTTTACACTGTTAGATGTAATCTGCTTTGTAATGTAACCAAGTGCATAGTTGATTTATTGACAAATCACATTGCCAGTAGCTTAAAATCTAAAGAATATATACCAGATGAGCATAAAATCCCATGGAAAACTTATACTCACAGGTGTACTTTAAAATCTACATCCTCTGTAGACATTTTAGATTTTTAACCATCGCTGAGAGGGAAAGACATATACTTTTGATTGCAAGTATCAATGAACCTTGCATAGTACTTAAGGTAGCTGAAATTTCGAAATAGTGAGATCGATTACCCAGTGGAATCTCCATATGACAAAGTGGAGTCACCATGTGAAAGAAATGCAACTAATAATAGATTCCCAATTCCTGTTCACTAGCAAGGAGTATATTTTATTTTTATATTTCCCTGGAGAAAGATATCTTCTTTACTTCGCTCCACATTAGGGTTTTGATTTCTCCTAAAGTTTGGATTCCTGTTAGAGTTGTTTGGTGGTGCTTCCCATGATGACTTTCTTTCCACAGATTCCACTCTATCACCCAACCTCTTCATACCAGAGATTATTGCATCCAATTTCTGGTCAAAGGCCGAGGGTTCCTCTTTAAAGGAAACTCTTTTTCCCAATCTTGCCCTATTTCTTTTAGCAATTAGGTTTGCCTCAACTGTGACAGCAACCTTTTGTGCTTCTTCAAGGGTTTGAGGGGCTCTTTCTTTTAATTGATAAGCCATATCAGGGTCAAATCCATCAGGGAATTTGTATAGGGCCAAATCAGGAGGAGGTCTTAGGTTTTGGGGTATTGCATTGTATACATTATTGAACCTGGCAAAGTACTCCAGAACTGTCTCTTGGGGACCTCTCTTAATCATGTCATATTCACCAAGTATATGTAAGGGGTCCTTCTTCTTCTCCCATCTGTTGGTGAAGGCTTGGTAAAGCTCATCGGGGGTTGTGATGGTATTTGCAGGAAGTGACCTTGAACCAAGTTCGGACATCACCTGTTAACTTTCAAAAAATCTGCATCCTCACATCTCATCTTATGCTTTCTCAAATGATCCTGCATTCTCTTTAGCATGCTGAATAGCAGAGTAGCCAGAGTCAAAATATGAGATTTTGGCTTGGTAATCCTGAGGTAGAGCTACAGGATTGGCAGGTAATTGCAGAGGTGCATATATCATAGCCATATTCACAAGGTTTTGGGGATTGACAGGGATAACTGGGATAAGAGGAACAGTGGGTACCACAGGGGTAATAGGTATGGAAGAACTTAGAGTGTTGGTGAAGGGAGTATGTGTGGGGGATGAGGATGTGGGAGGAGGGCTTTGAGATGTAGATGGAGAACTAGGGGAATTAGGGGTGGAGCGGAAAAGGACCTTTATTGGAGTGGAGATGGGGTTGGGGTGAATTGCCTCTGGACTAAGCTCAGCAAGATTATCTGGCCCTTGCTGCTTCTTGATGAATTTGGAGATTGTATTAGGATTTTCAAAGACAGTAGGAGGGTTTGGGTCAAGATTTGCCCTGATGTACCGAAGATTCTTCTTGGGAGCCAGCTTCTGAGATAGTCTTTTTGAGTTTTTTAGGAAAATTTGTACAGCAAGGACTGGACAGGATTTTGAAAGGCTGTATGTGTCTCCAAATGAGTATAAAGATTACCTGAATCAACTCTTCCTTGAGGCTGTAAGTGTTGGTACAGAGACAGCTATGAAGGCTTCTTGACTGATATTTAGATTTCAAGTGTAGTTTTAGCAGAGATATAGTATTTTCTCAATCCTGAAGAGTTCCCCAGTGGAGTCATCATTTATGTTATCACCCAGGTTGTTCATTATGACTCCCAAGGGAATACGGCCGGGGTAACAACTAAACAATCTTTGGATTACAGCTTCTAGCCTAGCTGTAATCAGAGAGGGCTCTCTCTTTAAGGTTTGTCTATGTTCTGTGGAGATTTTAGGCTAGTTATGAAGTGAAGGTTTCTTTCTTTATGTTTGGTTGGGAGGATGTCTTTCTGAAACTTTAAAAGTGTAGTTCTGCAGGTGAAATTAATCCATTGGGAAATGGAGTCTGTGGCTATTGGTTATTTGAAATCTTGAGTTTGATGCAACTGGAGTTATAGGGCCATTTAGATACTTCATGAAACAAACTTTAAATTGTGATTATGGAGTGTAAACAACCAGTGAAAAGAAGTTAAGAATTTTTCACTAAGCTGAGATGTGAGAAAGGGATGTATTCCTCAGGAGCAAACTTGAATTCCTGAAATAATAAATCACTATGATGATATAGTGTGAAAGGTAGCAATTAAGAATTGCACTTTCATTACCATAACTGAAGAAAAACATTTAAAATAGCTTAGATTGAGTTCAGGGTAATCTGTGATTAAGTCCTGA